>JAKGSA010001888.1:0-32614 GCA_033558755.1 Philaethria dido | reverse complement strand
TTTAAAGTATTATAATAATATAAAGAAAGAAAAGAATTATTCTTTATTTGGTTTTCTCTATTTATTCTCGATTTGCGTTTTGTCTTAACAGAGCGTGAAAATGAAAACAATCTAAATATGATCACTTCTTCGAGTAGGTGTGAGTGTGTGATTTCATGTGTTCACATGTGATATCATGTGTTCACATGTGATTCCATGTGTTCACATGTGATATCATGTCTTCATATGTAACTTCATGCTTCCACATATGACTTCATGTAACGACATATGATTTCATATGTTCACATATGATCTTATGTGTGCAACATAGAAACCATTAGCAAGAAAATATCTGTTTTGACAACAGAATTAGTGCCACCCGACGTTAAAAGTGAATTACAAAGGCTGTACCTGTCGTGTGGCGAGCTTCTTCGTGAGTTATGGAGATGTTTCCCTCAGCCGGGAGCCGAACCTGACGCCCGCGCGACAACCTTCTATGAAGCGTTGTTGAGATTTCGTAATGTCAAGTTAAGGCCATTTGAGGTAAGTTGATTTTATAATTATAATTCCTACTCGCAATGCCTCAATATGCCGGAGAGTGGGGAACGGAATTATTTAAAGAGAACGGAGTGTCTTAACACTAGGTCCTCAGGTTCCCTCTGCCTACCCTGCTATATGCGGGATACAGCGTGAAGTTAAGAGAGAAAAAAAATCCTTCTAGTATATTAAATATAGAAGTTTTCTGAATAAAATAATAACTATTGAACGGATCTTGATGCAATTTAACTTTTTTTTTGCTTTATCTCATATAGCAGGATAGCTGGAGAGAATTTAGTATTATGACACTCATTTTTCAAATTAGAAGAATTGTGTTGATAGAATTCAATGTTACGGTTTCTCTTATTGGAGCAGAAAAATAAAAATAATTTAATTGAACAAATCCACAACTATCGGGTTAACAGTCTAACGTAGTTCACAATGGCTTAACTTTGAATTTTACACACAACAACACATAGACATACATACATACAGCAGGGTAAATAGAAGGAACCTAGTGTTAAGACACTCCTTTCCCCACTTTCCGACGAATTAAAGCATTGCGTGCTGAGTGGCGGGACTCAACGCCGCGCTTTACCTTGTTATCAAACCAGAAAATTAAAATACTTCATTTCCTGAAGATGATGAAAGGCGTTATTAAGTCTAGTATTATAAATTTTGATTTCCTCAGCCTGCTGTGCTTTTTTATTTGGATAAAAGCATAAAATTGAAACAGGGAATAATTTCAATATTTTTAAAAAAACTTGTATTAAAAATATTGTTAAGTATTTGGATGTCTTTTCTAAGAGGTTACGAATTCCAAACCCTCAACTCGAAGAGTTGGAAGTTTTATTTATGTAGAAGTATTTTTTGTTTCCTAGAGAGTGAAATAAATTTTCATTCGTTTAACATAAAATTCTAAATACGTTCAATCAATATTCGCAATATAATAAATCATAAAATATATATCCGAAACTAACAAAAATTCCAGGAAAAAATGCTCCGCGATCTCACCCCCCTGGCCACATCACTAACACGACACATGAACCAGATGATAGACACCGCCTGCGCCAAGTACGTCGTGTGGCAACAGCGGCGCGCCAGGCTGCGGTAACACTGTCGGGAGTGTCATTGTAGCTGGCATTATCATCATTGTTATCATCATTATGGTGTGAAACAGGGGTGAGTAGACTGTGGTATGTCAAAAGTTTGTTTTATTGTTACAGATATTGTCCTGCTAATGTGTTAATTTTTTTTTCCATGTTTTTATAATCTAATGTGATGTGATTCAATTTTTGAATATTTAAAAAAAATGTGATATAGGTCCTCAAAAAAAATGTATAATTTTATTGTTGCCAAAAAAGGTTGCTCACCCCTGGAATAAGTTGTTATCATTATGAATACAATACTGTTACTTAAATGCTATTATCTGTGTATTATAAAGGATGGAGCACTATCTTCGCTTCGCTCAAAAAAATTAAATAAAATGACCATTTTTACATATGATTTTTTTTTCTATTATAACTATATAAGCAAGTCATTATAAATTCTGTCATTCGGCAAATGGTTAATACTATAATATAAAAAAAAAACATAGCAGCGAAAAGCATTAATGAAAAAGAAAGGAATATAATTATTAGTCATTATTTTCATTTTTTTTATAATCATTTAAAAAATATTGTTGTGTGAATTGACAATCTACTCACAATCGTATATATCAATATAGTATCAAATGTACTGAAAATGTAATAATTATTATTTTATTACTATTGCAATATTATAATCGAATATTTAAAAACATCATTATTAATATTAAGAATGATAATGATGTAATGATTAAAAAAATATTTGTACTGCTTAGAAATTATCATTATCATCATTATAAAATTATCAACATTTTGTGTATTGAAGACATCATAATAATCATGTTGATGTGATTATGACAAAAATATGGTTTAACGATTGTATGATTGTGGTTGTATGTATTGTTTCCTTGATTATGATTAACATTTTGATGATAATAAAGATGATGATGACTAAACAACTACTCATACTGTATTTGTTATATATATCAAAAGAAATAACTATTTAATATAAAGGCTGTTTCTCAAACTAACTTTCATTATTTTAACTGCGGCGTTGAGTTACGCCCAACACTTAATGATTTTTGTTTCAAATTTGTTGATTTTCGATATCATTTTTATTGTACGTGATATATGAGTCATACAGTGCATAAATCGATTCCATACGTCACATAAAAAATTGTTTTTATTATGGACGTTTTTGATCAATTATTATCAATTTTATGTATCGATATGGAAAATATATTCTTATTTATGCGTTCTACAATTAATATCGTAAAGGGAATTTAAAAAAGATATGTTTTATAAGATTTTTTTCTCTCTTTCTTTTTGTGCATTGAATGGCTTATATATGTGTTAAAATATTGTTTGTAAACTAAATAAACAGTAAAAACTCCACTGACGCCACTCCAATATATTATATTTAAATTACATTTGTCCAATAGATAAACAAAATAACTTTTTTTATAATACTTTATTCTAATTTTAGGTTTGGTTTAAAATTTCTAAATACTACGCCAAATAAAAGGAAGCATGAAAATAAGTGTGCGAGTGAGATAGCGAATATGTTGTATATCTGTCCTCTTTTTTCATTTTAGAGGTGAGAAAGAGATGCATATATGTTATTGTCTCTTTCTTTAACTAATTCTTAGGAATACTCAATTCATCTTTCTTTACTTAATGTCAAAGATAATATTTGCAATTTTTTTAATCGGATTATCAAAATAGTATTTTTATGACAGTTATTGTACATATATTCTTCCAAATTTGACCCAAATTGTTGATTTTTCTTAAATTAATAACGCAAAGTTCATAGAACTTGTCTATCTATCCATATTTCATATTAATATATGATGCCAAACTTTTTTATATATTTCGTATCAAAACTTCATTTGATTTAATAATGATAGAAATGTACAAATTGTAAATTATATTTTTTTAATAATAATTTCATCACGATCGTGTGTTCAACCACTAACAATCCATGAAAACCTTGTAAATTTAAAACTAAATGTATCGATTACATTTAACGAGTATAAAATCGATATTAATATCTTCCAAATAAAAGCAAACAAAACAGATAAAGTAAAATTATTTCTTTTACCAAAAAAAACACTTTTTTTATTCCTACTTCAAATAAACTAACTAACTAAAATACACGAATATCTCAGTGTTGCCATTTATAATGTATTTTTAATAGCGGATTCTAAAATTTTACTATATATAGTATTTGAAAAACCATTGATTTTTGCAATTTTTACACAATTTAAATAAAATATATACATAAAACAATATACTTGATTGAAATATAAATAATATAAAAAAAGTATTTTCATTCAAATTTTGTGATCTGTTTTTTTTAGTATCTGCGTTAGTTTCCAATAAAAAAAAAACTAAAATATATTCTAAGGCTACCTTAATATGTGTTCAATAAACAATACATCATTTGTAAGTAACCTTATGTATTAAATGATTTGACATAAAAAATAGATTAAAAAATAAAAAAAGCGAAACTGTCAAAATAAAGATCAATAATTTTTATTTCCTTAATGGTTTATAAATTTAAAAAAAATATAACTTAATTTGGCTTTTCAAAATATCTTATCCCCTAAAACTCTAAATAAATATACTTACTAACTTGCATAAAAAATAGACTGCCTTTTGTACCAATACAATGTTAGCTTAAAATTAAGAAAAAAAAAAGATATATCTTCAAATAACTAATAAATAATTAATAATATATTTCAATACAACAAAACATACATAAGGCTGTTCAATTATATCGATTGCATCATTTTTTTAAATTAAAAAAAAATATATGAGACAATATTATCAATTATTAAAGTTAAAGTTTATGTATTTATATGTAACAAACAAATATACAGTCAAATAAAATAACTGTGAGGGAATAAAATAATAAGAAAACCCTTTTTTTCTTTAGATACATCACTAAAATGGTAAAAATAGTGTTGTAAAAAAATATTATATAGAAATATCTAAAATCGCTATCAAAAATTTTGAAATATATATGGAGCTTGTACAAAATAAGGTTTTATAACAAAAAATCGACTAATTATTTATATATTGTTGCAGTTCATATCGATATTCTAGATTTTTTGTTTCAATTATAACACATAAAAAAAAACGATTATCAATTTAAAAAATGGCGTTTATTTTTTTATCTACCATTATATAAATATTCTTTTTTTTCTGTTTCCATTATTTAGGATAGTAATTACAAACAAAAAAGCGTGTAAAAAATTGTAAATAACATTTTGTATTGTATAGAGAGTAATTGTTAAACACAAATTTACTATGTAAGTTTAAAATTGCATTTTTTACACCAAATAACTGTTCTGCATATCGAAAATGTTTATTAAATATATTGTAACTCAGATATATGTTTGATGTCTTACTTATATTATATACTAAGATGGAAGTTTATTTAGATTTAAAAAAAAATGGCGCAAATTATTGTGAATAGAAATGTCAAATTATTTGACAGCTGTCAAAATTTTATCATTTTTAATTTATAGTGACAACTCTGCATACTGGCTAATAGTTTACTACTTTAGAAATATATTCAAACCTTTTTTTTTTACAATGGCAGAATATTTTGTGTTACATTTTCAGCAAAAATAAGCTAAAAAATTATAATAACAAAATTTTAACTATTACTTGAGATTTAAATAAGGTATAAAATTCAAATCCTGTTTATATCGATTGTATAATTTTTGGCTGACATTTTGTAAAGTAACTCCATCATAGTATATAAATATAAGTATATTCATAATTTCAATATTACAGACCAAAATATGATTATAGAGGACTGTTTAAAGAATTTTTATATTACAAGAATAGGAAAACAAAAAAGATTTAAGAAAAAATATTACTAATTATTTCTATGTAACATGTATAAATGTTTCTTTTTGTATAATAAATATTGTTATACATTTTCGGTTGATATCGTCTAATTGGTTTTCACTCTTTATTGTAATTACTTAGGTAGTACGCTGTATCCCGCATATAGCAGGGTGGGCAGAGGGAACCTAGTGTCAAGACACTCCGTTCCCCATTTTCCGCCGAATTGAGGCATTGCGTGCTGAGTGGTGTAACTCAACGCCGCGCTTTGCCTTGTTACCATACCTAGGAAATGAAAAATGTTCCCACAACCTGTCGCGTTTACAGTCGCACGCTTGTGCCTCTGCGCCACGACAGGCGTTATTACCACACTAGGTAAATGTCTAATAGGGGAAACCATATGACGAATCACTCTTTTCTACATAATATTATAGTTTCTCATTGTAAAAAACTTAAGTTAGGTGAATTTCTTTTTTTTTTCTTAGCTTAGTAAGTTTTTTTTTAATTTTCCTTTAACACAAAGATTCAGTCAATTCACACTGTTTCAAAACGTTCCTGTATTTATATATTTATATTAAAATGATATAATAATTTGTAACGACAATAAATATCTAGGCGTTAAGTGGCAGTCGAAATTTCTGGTTACCATATTGGTTTAGTTAAACTATAGTTAGATTTCTTTTTTTTTTTTTGATTTTAGTAAAAAAAATTTTTTTTTTCGTTTTGGATTTATTGCTGTGGTACCAATGATGATATTGAAAATGCGGTTTTTTGTATGTAAAAGGTTTTTCCGATTTTTTTTGTTTTGTGAAAATTTTGATTAAGTCAAAATTTAATTTAAATAATTGTTTTTGTTTCTTAATAAATATCTAAAATTATTACCACTTTTGTTTTAGGATGAGAATATTTAATTTATATCGAATCCTTACAATTATAAGAACCTAATCAAAAAATCATGACTTCTTGAAAGGACTTAAGACAATGATATAAATTAAAATATAGCTAAAAAAAAAAATTTTTAAAAAAAACTTAAATGTACATATCTTTATTTGACGTTTCCCAAAAATTTTTTTTTACTGTAATTCTAAAAGTGAGATATATTTAAAAGTATTTTTCATATCGTCATTGCTTATCACTTCAGTTTATTTATTGTACTATTATAAGACCTATTCTCATAATTCTATTCGCAGAGAAACGCTCAACTCTCGAATGGGATAAATTGTAAATAAACAGTATTTTTATTTTTCATTGTTTTCTTTTTACCTGCCTGTTGTTATAAGTTTAAATAATACATACATACATAGCTTCACTCACGGCGTTGAGTTCCGCCACTCAGCATGCAATGCCTCAATTCGGAGGAAAGTGGGGAACGGAGTGTCTTAACACTAGGTTCCCTCTGCCTACCCTGCTATATGCAGGATACAGCGTGAAGCTATGTAAATATGTAATTTTTAACAATTGTTTAAAAACTAATTAGGGTATACAATTCAAATCTTGTTGATATATTTTTATCAGTTTTTTCGTAGATATGTTTATATAATATATTGATTTATAATTTCTGGTCGACTTATTGTACTTATTATAAGCTTAAATAATTAAACTATTTTCATTTCTCCGTTCTCATAGGATAAAGCGAGGCGTTTTCCACCATTTAACACGCAGTGTCTAGAATTCTAGCGGAAAATGATGAACAGAGTGTCTTAATACTCTTCTCTCTGACTACCCTGCTATGCGGGGTAAAGCTTCAATGCTGCTTGTTATTAGTGTGTATATCATGAAATAATGAGGCCTTTGACTGTAAAAGTAATTTCGATTGTGGGTTCGATTCCCATTCAAAGAAATGCTAATATGTTAATTATATTTATTTTCCCGCTCTAATAAGACTTTCAAATAAAAAGTATAAAACTTAAATATAAAAATGCCTATTAAAAAATGGGAGACCAGATTCTCATTCAAAACCCTGCAAAAACACAGGATTATTGTCACTATATAAAAAGATAACAAACAATTTCATTTCAATATTCTTTATTAATAATTGATAAATACTTCGAGATTTACATGTTCTTAACTACAATCTTGACTGGTGCACTATTTGTAATATATTGGAAATATACAGAACAAAAAATATAAATACTGTTATTAAATTAAGTAACTCTATACTTTAAAGTGTTGACATTTTTAGGAAATGTATATAAATTTGAACGCAGCGGGACTCGAACCCGCGCCTGTTGGAAGCCGTCCAATTCTATACATTTTCTAAAACCGTTTCAAGTAACTCTAGTTGATAATAACAAGAAAGTTAAAGTCAAATAAATTTATTTGACAAAAAATCAAAGCGGAATAAAATTATTTGACAAAAACTCAATAAAATAAAATTATTTGACAAAAAATCAAAGCGAAATAAAATTATTTGACAAAAAATCAAAGCGAAATAAAATTATTTGACAAAAACTCAAAGCGAAATAAAATTATTTGACAAAAACTCAGTCAAATAAAATAATTTCTCTTTGACTTAACATGTTCTAACAAAAAACCTGATATTTCTTCACAATACAACAGCACCCCACAATTCCTCTTTTGTTAAAACAATTAAGACATTTACATAAAAAAACTATATAAATAGGTATTTTTAAGTAAGAATTAAATATTTTATATAAAATATTATTTATTAAAGCTATATTAGGATATAAAAGCGATAAATTAATTGCTAGTGGAGCTATTAACAGTATTTAAATTATGATTATTATATATACAGGCGTGAATATGTTGATAAATCGGAAATGCACACTTTTCAGACATTTTTAAAATTCTCTTATTATGTTAGATACTTTTAAATTAAATTATTTTAACCGGATTAATCGTGTATAGTTTAGTATTCGGAAATACATTTTTGGAAACCCGACGTTTGAACGGGTCACAGGTAGTCTGCCCGTTTCTACTTCGAAAGCTAGAACGCTAGAAAAAAATCCTACCTAGAAAGAAATTTGCTGTAAAATTTTCGATTTAGTAATTTCTTCGTCATATAAATAAATAAAGCAACATACATTCAAATCAACTTATCAACCTATTCACGCCTGCTATAAATAAATAGAACAATAAAAGCATTTGTTATAAAAATAAAATAATTTATTAACTAATATATAACTATATATAAAGGTATACTGTCTCAATCTATATAATTACAAGTCCTACGTACATTGATACAAGTGCAATACACAATTTTACAGGAGAACCATTTAAAAATTCCTAAGATTGTAATATCGACTGTCGTGGCGCAGAGGCACAAGCGTGCGACTGCAAACGCGACAGGTTGTGGGTTCGATTCACACTTCAGGAAATGTTAGTATGTATTTTCATTTTCTGGGTTTGGTAACAAGGCAAAGCGCGGCGTTGAGTACCGCCACTAAGCACGCAATGCATCCATTCGGCGGAAAGTGGGGAACGGAATTGTTGTAAGAGAATGGAGAGTGTCTTAACACTAGGTTCTCAGGTTCCCTCTGCCTACCCCGCTATATGCGGGATACAGCGTGAAGATAAAAAAAAAATAACAGACCCAAGTTAACCGAACCGCTTAAGTTTAAAAAACAGATTGAAATAAATTATTTCAAATTGAAATTTTTTTTACTTCTTTAAGTTATTAAAATTAAAAAAAAAATTGACGCGACACCACATTGTTCAATGCGGAACGAAATAGAAAGACGAAACAAAAATAACTGGTTTGCTTTCTATGAGGGAGAGACAGATAGAGAAACACTCGCCCGCCACACTGCTTACAATTATAGAAAAAAGTGTCGTTACATCTTTTGGTCTTAATTTTTTCCTTTCGTTAAACTTCGTTCCAATTACAACCTTAGAAACTTTTAAATGGCTTTCCTGCAAAGTTTTTGCACTTGTACCAATGTATGAAGGACCCGTCGATATGATGTTAGTATATTATGACGTCACTTCTTAACTATTAAATAATCATATAGAGAAAAAACTATGAATTCACACAAGTATAGGCAAAAGGGGCCCTTTAAAATGCATTACTTCTCACCTTCTCTATCCAAACCCTTCTCTCTAAACAAATTTAAAAAAGATCCTACTATTATCACTTTCGAAATATGTTCTAAGAGTGAACTGATAATTCTAGACAGACCGAAAACTTTTAGTAGGTTATAGAAATTTCGCTTAACTATGAAAAAATGAATGTAACTGAAAGATATATTTTTTATAACTTTTGTTGTTTATTTTTTATTATATTTAAAACTTAGGCCATTTATTGTATTATATAATAAGTAATATATTAGTATTGTTGTATATATATATATATATAAATATATATATAATTTATATATATATATATATATATATAATTTAAAAATAACTTAAAAAATATATAAATGCTAAATAAAAACGAATATGATGTAGATACTATATATTTAATACAATTTTTATGTTTCAAATTTATAGTCTATCGTAAAACCATAAAAAGAAACAATAATCGATAATGGGAATATATTTTTATATATGTAATCACATTCAGCGGTTCAATTTGAGCAGAAATTATTAAAGCTTTTAAGGAATTCATATTTATTACGCCTGTCGTGAGTTGTGGCGCAGAGGCACAAGCGTGCGACTGTACACGCGTAAGGTTGTGGGTTCGATTCCCACTCCAGGAAATGTAAAATTTAGTATTTTCATTTTTTGGGTTTGGTAACAAGGCAAAGCGCGGCGGTTAGTTCCGCCACTCAACACACAATGCCTCAATCTGGCGGAAAGTGGGGAACGGATTTGTTGAAAGAGAACGGAGTGTCTTAACACTAGGTTCTCAGATTCCCTCTGCTTACCCTGCTATATGCAGGATACAGCGTGAAGTGAAAAAAAAAAAAGAAAAAATATTCAGTTTTGATTTTTTTTAGCTTCACGCTTTATCTCGCTTAGCAGGGTATATAGAAAACCTAGTGTCCAGACACTCCGTCCTCCACTTTGTATCTAAATTCGAGATTGTTGTACCCAACACTGCACTTCAGCTTATCAGAAAAGAGAACTAAAAATAACTTAAATATAATTTTACATTCATAACAATATTATACTTCTTTATTTAAAGACATTACTAAGAACTAAATTAAATAACTAATTGAATAACGGGGAATCCATTGGAAATCGAATCCACAACCAATCAAGCTTACAGCCTCAGTCCCACTGCGCCATCATGGCCTTTGTATTCTTTTCATTTATTTAAAATAAAATATTCTCATATTATTATCACAAATTTTCCTAAACAATATTTAGCAAAGATTCAAATCGGCACTTTATTATGATTATTTAGTTATTTAATTTTTTTTTAATCTTCACGCTGTATCCCGCAAGGTAGGCAGAGGGAACCAGAGAACCTAGTGTTAAGACGTGCGTGTTGAGTAGCGGAACTCAACGCCGCGCTTTGCCTTGTTACCAAACCCAAGAAATGAAAATACTAAATTTCCTGGAGTGGGAATCGAACCTAGTGTTAAGACACTCCGTTCTCTTTCAACAAATCCGTTCCCCGTTATTCAATTAGTTATTTAATTTAGTTCTTTCTTTAAATAAAGAAGTATAATATTGTTATGAATGTAAAATTATATCTGTACTTGCTTTTTTAAATACTACATTAATTCCTTATACCAACAAATTATAATTTTGTTTAAAATTTATTATATTCGAATCGAAATTTCCAATGATTGAATAAAAATTGATAATTTCAATGCAATAACGATATCTCCACTAACAACTTCTAAGTATAGTTCGTGTATTAAATATTTCATACAAATAGTTAATATATCGTGAATAAAGTATATTAGCATATACAATATTCCACAATAGGTTCCACAATATATTTTGTAAGAAATATGTACCAATTAAAATATATAGATTTTATCCAAAACAAAAAAACCGACATCAAGTAAAATGTATTAAAAAATAAAATTATTACGAATAACTCAGAAACTATTTATCGAAATTTAACTAAATTTAAATGGGACCACATCAGTACTAGCTATCATATGAAAAAAGCATCATCAAAATTGGTTACCCAATTATACGATAAAAACACCATGGGCATATCCAAACTATAAAATTATTTGGCAAAAAAACCTATTTGGCACCAAAAAAAAATTATTTGGCACCAAAATTTCTTAATAGCATTTGAAATAATATTTATATTTACAACTGTAGATAATTAAATCAAAACAGAAAAGAAATTTAGTAAAACTTTATATATTAAGCGGGAGGAACATCTATGATATAAAAAAATGCTTGGCACATAAAGAACTCATACTTGGCACATAATCATAAATATATTGTGAAACCTAACAAAACTATATTACAAATAACATTTTAACAAAAAAAAAAAAGAAAACCGACTACAAAAAAATATTACGAATATCTCAAAAACCAATCTAACCTTAACTAAACTTAAACGGGACCATCATCACTAATACATGAAAAAAATCAATCGAATTTTCAATTTTTGAAGTCGGTTAAAATAAAAAATTTTCAAATCTATCTAAAAGCTTTAACAATCCATACAATTAATATGATAGCAAGTATAATACCGATGAGGCTGAAGAAGAACATTTTCTTTCTGTACCGACGTTGGTGTTCCGCTGCCTTGGCCAGTTCATCTACACCGGTCTCCACACTGGCTCCGGCAGCTTCTATGTGACTTTCTACTGTGTCTATGGAAAATTGTGGGAAAATTTATATTATGGTTATTTTTAAATATGTAATAGCTAACTAATGAATATACCGACGGTCAAGTACCAATACCTCTTAACTGATATTTTTAATAAATTAACTTGGAACACATTTACTTAAAAAAAATCTTGAGGGTGATGAAAAAAACACCTGTCGTGGCGCAGAGGCACAAGCGTGCGACTGTAAACGCGACGGGTTGTGGGTTCGATTGCCACTCCAGGAAATGTAATAACTTTAATATTTTCATATGCTGGGTTTGGTAGCAATGCAAAAAGAGGCATTGAGTTCCGCCACTCAGCACGCAATGCCTCAATTCGGCGATTAGTGGAGAACGGAGTGTCTTAACACTAAGTTCCCTCTGCTTACCCTGCTACATGCGGGATACTGCGTGAAGCTACTTAAGTAATTTTTTTTTTTTTATTTTTTATTTAACTTCACGCTGTATCCCGCATATAGCAGGGTAGTCAGAGGGAACCTGAGAACCTAGTGTTAAGACACTCCGTTCTCTTTCAACAAATCCGTTCCCCACTTTCCGCCAGATTGAAATTTTTATGTAATCTAATATTTTTTATAAACAAAAATATTCTTACCAACAGTTTGTGCCTGAGCGCTGACCATGTCAGCCAGTTCTTGCATTATTTGGTTGACATCTAACACATCGGCCTCTATCTTGTTCATATAAGCTTCCTTTTCCAATAGCATGCTTGTTTCGAATTGTACGAGACGAGCCTGGAATATTGTGTGTTATTACTTAAGGTAGTGTTGTGTCACTCACCTCTTCATTTTTTGTCTATTTAAAGATATTATATGTGAGTTCCACAAACTTATATAAAATTATATGTAATACTTTTTTTCTTTTTTTTAACTTCACGCTATATCCCGCATATAGCAGAGTAGACAGAGGGAACCAGAGAACCTGAAGAGTGTTAAGATACTCCATTCTCTTTAGACAATACCGTTCCCCATTTTCCGCCGAATTGACCCAGGAAATGAAAAAATAACATTTCCTGGAGTGGGAATCGAACCCACAACCTGACGCGTTTACAGTCAGTCAGTAAAAATATATTTCTTTAAATAATAATTAACTTTGATAAAAAAAAAAACACTTTAATTCTTATTTTACACAATAAAATAAATTAATATCACATAATAAAAAATCTAATATACGTTACCTGTGCCTGTTGATTCGCTAAAAGAGATGCCTCTTCATCATCAGCAATGGCTTGCCGTTCCAGGGCTTCAGGGTCGTTTCTGGAACGACCCTGTGTTGGCATATGGGCAGCCATTTTTTCGGATAACTCCTGAAATTTTAGTTGACATTTTAAAATTATTAATTTTATGAGAAATATTATTAATAATATTATTTTTTTTTCTTATGTAGATAAGAAAAAAAAATATAAATGGATGATGATGGTAATTGATAAGTAATTTTCTCGTAATCCCTGTTGAAATAATGTACATACATACATATATGCGGGATACAACGTGAAGTTTAAAGAAAAGGTATGTTTAAATTCATTTGTATTTTTTTTTATTTAAGGTTACTTCCCATTTAGTAGTAGTGTAAGCAGAGAAAATATAAGAGAACAGTTTCTTCAATTCATTCTTAAAATAAGAATTCAATTTTATTCTTATCATATTTGCATTAAAACAATAATATAACTTTAAATGAACTACTATTATCACATATATCTGTCCTTTAATTATTTAATTTATATATTTTATTATAATTTAATTCAGCATAAAATGGGGAGCGGAAATCTTAAGAAAACAGAGTGTCTTAACACCAAGTTCTCTGGTTCTCTCTGCCTGTCCTGCTATGTGCGGGATACAACGTAGAGTTAAAAAAAAAAACAAAAAATATATAAAAAATATACCTTTTGTACAGAAGAATATTTAGCTAGCGCTTCTCTGAATGCTTGTGTCAACCGTTCCACTTGCAACTTTTGTGGCTTATCCCCTCTCCGCACCACCACACTGAGCCTTTGTATATCACGTGCGGTCGCTGACACTGAACTGTTCACATTCTGTTGAGTATCATGACTGAAAAAGTAAATAAAGTCTAAAGTACTTATATATATATACGTTTAGTAGATTCACTGTGTATTCATATGTATGTATGTATGTATGTATTATTTATTTAAGTGTATGTTTGTATATATATATATATATATATATATATATATATATATATATATTTTTATTTATGTATATATGTTATTCATATTTATTAGTAGTTTTGTTTTTTTTTCTCCATCTATCTTTTATTTCTGGTCATTGCACAGATACTCTATCTCGCTGTTATGCACTCATCCACTTCCACGGGTTGACTAGTAGAGATCTCTTTTAGAGATAAGTTCACCTTTGTGTACTAAACTTTATGTTTGTCTTTCTTTTATGTTGTTTAAGTGCAATAAAGAATATATATAAATTCAATATATAATATTTTTTTAGCTTCATGCTGCATCCCACATATAGTAGGGTAGGTAGAGGGAATCAGAGGATCTAGTGTAAAGACACTCCATTCTCTTTCATTGATGATTCAGGAGTGCCAGCAAGTCCTTAAATATATTATTATATTCTTTATTGCACTTTGTAAGAACAATTAATATAGTATAAACAATATTGTTCGCAATTTCTTCCAGTCAACCTATGGGTATGAGAGCAAGAGTAAAACATTTGCAGGTGTAAAAATGCAAGAATCTATATACACACAAATATAAACATACATATACATATATAAATAAAATACATATTGTAAATATAGATTCACATAAACACATATATATAAATATATATGATAAATCTTTATTACAAAATATGTCTGGCGACAGATGATAAGTTATTAACGGTAACTTTTCCTAAAAAAGTATTTTGAATAGATAATATAAAACAGAAAAGATTTATTTTCCAATAATACCAGATATTTTTATATTTATTATTTCATAAAACATACATATTTTTATTCAATTTACCCTTTTATTAACTGTGTATTGAATGTTACTTTTTTGTCAAATCAAATAAGAAATATAAAATAATAGGTATCATATAAATAACTAGCGGTGCCCGCGACTTCGTTCGCGCTAAACATAGGATTTTTCACTTATTTTCATGTTAAGCACTGCCGTATTTGATTTTTGCAACTAAATATTCGCCATGCCTCACCAAATCTTTCTGGTTACACCTTAACTTTTTACAATTATTATGTCTGAATATTCTAATATGCAAATATCCAAATGTTTATATGTATAATCTTAGAAGTATAATTAGGTATTAATTAGTAGGCGGAGAGAGCCTATCTCACTGCGACACAACTACTGTTTACTGTACTAACGGTATTTTTAATATTATTAAAGTCTTAATCACATACTTAGGAATAGAAAACCATTTTTTGAAAAGGTAAAAAAATTGAACGTAGCATGATTCGAACATATGTTCTTATTATACATTTATTACAACTTATGTCGATAGAGAGATTTAAAAAAACATATTTTTAAAGATTTTTGCTAATTATTTTTACGTTTTCATAAAATGGTTTATTATTTAATTAGCGGTATTATTACTATTCATTTTTCCAATATATTTTATATTGGAAAAAAATTGGCTTCACTTGCAATTTTGTAATCGATATAATTTGAATGTGTTTTTTCCTATTGGAGATTTTGTTCTGTAGCCCTATATGATTAAATTATTCGTCCGGGTCTATAAGTACATATAAAATCTTCTATATAACGGTCATAAGTTAGAATTACTGAGTAACAAATATCGTCTAAATAAGCTATTAAGCTTCTACCTTCCATATCATAAACATAGTAGAATGTTTAATTTTATTTTTACTAATAAAAGATAATTTACGTTACCTTTGTCATGTTGTCTTACTTTATGAATACACTCCTATAAATTCTTATTAATATTATAAATGCGAAAGTAACTCTGTCTGTCTGTCTGTCTGTCTGTCTGTCTGTTACGCTTTCACGCCTAAACCACTGAACCGATTTTGTTGAAATGTAAGAAGATAGAACTAAACTTGGGAAAGGACATAGGATACTTTTTATCGCGAAAAAAATGATAGAGGGGGTTGAAATAGGGGATGAAAGTTTGTATGGAAGTTCCTTATTGTCAAACATGAAATCATGTAAGATTGTTTAACTGTTTACAACTTCACCACATAAACCACTTAACCAATTTTTACAAATAGTCTAGACCTTGGAAAAGACTATCGGATACTCCTTATCATTTCGCGCGATATAACCGAATTTTCCGAAGCCGCGGGCGGAAAGCTAGTACGTAATAAATAAATATAACACAGTATTAACTTTTTACAATTAGTATTTATTACTATAAAAGAATTTCTTAACAAAATGTATTCCGTCAAAGTTTCAAAAAGTAAAAAGTGACAAAAGTTTCAAATTACTTTCATTTTATTTTATCATATTGCCAACCTTCATTTCAATAATAATGCTATTGTATAAGGAATTAAAATATTTTTATAATTTCTCTTAAATAATCATGAATATATTGAAAACAAAAAATAATAATAATATTTTTTATTATGTATTAATACTTTATGGATCGATGAAATATATGTGAAATAGGCTATATGATTCTTATGAAATAAATGTATATCTCTGGTTCTCTTTTTTAGTTATTTTAATATTTTTATCCTAAATAATTGACAGAGGGCGCCACCGCAATACGATACGCCACAACATCAACTCCGTTTAAATAACAAAAATAAAATAAAAAAAAGGAATTCTGACTACTACTTTATAAACGTTTACAAAGAGAATAGGTTTAATGAACTAGTGAAGATAAAGAACAGTGAAAAATACTATTTTTTGTATTAAAGTGGCAAAAAATTGATAAAAAATAGTGCAAAACACTTACTAGCTTTTTTGAACTTTACGGTCTTTCGAGTGCAGTTCTCGTTGTATAAAAATCCAAAACTTCAAACCAAGAAACAACAACCAACAAACCAACCAGAACAATTTCACGAGTGCAACAGTGTAAATTACTTTTAAAATATTGATACTTGTACAAATTATTGTCCTACCAAGTAAACTATTTGTAAGCAGATCTATTAGAACTGAGGTGCACTACAAAGTCACACTCATTGCGACACGAACGTCGATATCGACGGATGATCCATAGATCAACATCAAGGAGCTAACAAAGTAATACGCAATTGGACCAATAGAGGACACTACATACACCATAACAAACCAAACTAGCAATAATGGAAGAAATTTTAAACCCACTAAAGACAATCAAAAAGAAGCTAATTGAGCAAAGAATTGAAATCAAAGAAACAGGTAAAAATGTTATGGTTCAAGTCACAGAAAATATTAGTAGCATGTTTGAAGAGAAAGTTTTGGCCTGGGAAGGAAAGCTTGGGGAAATGAAAGAAATTGTAGAAAATCAAGGGAAACGAATCTATTACCTGGAGAAACAAGCAAGGGTAAGAAATTTGGTGTTTTTTGGTATTGAAGAAAACGAAACATCCTACGAAAGTCTAGAAAAGAACATAATTAATTGGATAGAACATAATTTATCTATCAAACTGATATACAGCGACATACAAGAGGGAAAAAGACTGGGAAAAAGAGGAGAGAGACCACGTCCAACTTTAGCAACATTCACAACCTTAGGAACAACTATTAAAATATCTAAACAAAAAGGAGCACTGAAAGACACTCAATATTACATAAACAAAGATTATCAAAAATATGTTCTTGAAAAAAGGAAGGAACTACAGGAGCAATTTAAAGTAGAGAAGGAAAAAGGAAATAAAGCTTAAATATGATAAATTGATAGTTTTAAAACACCAAAGAAAAATGAAATTTTCGACATCACCTGACACAATCATGCTAACAAAACCAGACAAACATACCTGAGCTAATAAGAAAAACAAGACACAACAGCCTGGAAAAACAGTTACTAGATCGAACAATATTTCAGAAGGAGTCATCAAACCTAGCATGCTCAACTTCTTAGTTAACAAAAATGTAAACAAAAATGACAACAATAGTGAAAGCAAAAGTAAGAACATGTAGCAATTACGCCCCTCCCTCCATACTCCCCCAAGCCGACTGGTCCTTGTGGGGGACAAAGACCACAACCCTCCAACAATACACAAAGATGGAAAAAATTGTAAATACACTCACAGAAACCCAAAAATTTATGTTGCAGCCCTCAATGTTTGCTCATTGAAAAATTATGAAAATCTTACGGAACTAACATATGTGCTAAAGGATATAAAACGGGACATCATCGGCCTAAGCGTAAGCGTACATTACAATAAAACTTAAGTAACAAAAAAAATGGACAATGTATACTTTTCAGGACAATCATTTTTAAGTTTATCTACAAGTTATGTTTTTTATGTAATTTAAATTTTTATTAATTCATGTATCTAATCTAATAATGCGTAACATGAATAGAATAATTATATTATATATTAATTAATAACTTATATGCACAAATTTATAATAATTTCATATTGAACATAAATAAAGTTTTGTTTAGTGCCTTTGTTACCTACAGTTATTAATTACCAGGAAGAATGAGTCAAGTATTCAATTTAAGAGCATTAAATAAAAAAAATATATTATTTCTTGTATATTTAGTATTAGAAGTCTTTTGAAAAAATAGACTAATATTGAAATGCTACTGCTTAATTGATTTGTTTTAGGTGCCCATTATTAAAATGAATAAAATGGAACTAATTCACTGTATAAATATTATATTTTTATCATTCTACAATAGTTATTTATATTAGATACGGTAACAATATTTAGTGGTTTGGATACTGCAATCTCATCACTTTCCTTATAGAATATGTTTTTTTATTTATATACAATGGTTTCCAATAGTTTTCAATAATAATAATTCTATATTAGATTATTATTAAAATTAATTGTGCAATCACAATTTTATAACCATAAATAACTGTTTCAGTCGTCTTCTCTAAAGGATCTATTGGATCATTTTCAGTGACTACTAGAAAGTTTGGAATGGAGTTAGCTGGTATACAAATTAAGGCACTAATATGTTTTTTTAATATGAATATGAATCGATAACTTACATTTTATCCCTTAGCTGCACACTGTCATTAGGTCCACCAATCTGTTTCATAGTTTTTTGCAATGCTCGCAATCCATTGTTGATTGTGTTAATATTATCTGCAATTCCTTCGCTCAAATTGTAAAGTTCTGTGGGACTGAAGTCAGCAAAGGCTACTGGAGGTACAGCAGTCGCTCCATAGTCACGGCTAGATCCGCTAATAGGCTCTCGCTCTGACATGATTATCCTAAATTATGGCGATAATTTTATTTTACTTGATTCAACTAATAAACTAACTGAGACATATGAAGTTTACGCAATATGAACGCAAGTAGATATGTTACGTGAAAACGAGTTTATTAGAGAATTTGTAGCATAGACGTGCGTAATGAAGCACTGAATTAAATATTTTTGAGGAATTTTAATTAGGAAATGGTATAAATTTTAATCAAATATTTTTACACTTATTTGATAATAACCAAAACGGCGTAAAAAATTGTTATGATTAAATGATGAATCACTTATATCTTATTAAAAAAGTACAAAACAAAGAAGTTGTAAGTATTCAATTGCACAATAACTTACTAACCTTTGTATAACCTATTTGATGGAAACCGGTATGAGGAATAATATTAATTTAAAAAGCAAGAGTCCATTAAATTCCAGTTTTTATAAATTTGCGGCTGTATTAATGCAAATTACGAATTGAATAGTGATAATGAAACGTCAACAACAATATTAGAAATTGACAAATGTCATTGTCAATATTTTGACAATTTTATCAAAGACTATAATATAATATAAATTATCCAACAATGAGCAAAATAAAATTTAATTTAAAGGTATTTATTCTTTTAATTCATTTAGCCTTTTGTATGAAATTTTATGTAATAATTCTCATATATATTCATCGGATTATTTTATAAAATTATGGTTATTCCTAAAATTGCATCGTAATAAAGTATGAAAATATACATGTTATTTATTGAAAGATTGATTTTTAGTGTATTTAAAAAGTTTTTGGCAGAAGCTTAACAAATAATATGAAAATTTCAAAACAACTATCGAAACTACTTTGAAAGTTAATATAACTTGACGTGAGATGTCGCTGATAGAAGTTATTATGTGCGTAATATATGCTGAAGCTGAGCAACGTCATTGTATTATTATGATTTACAAGTATTAAAATATTGAAAAAATTGCTAATATAAATATGTATTTGTTTATGGGTATTTTCATTCAATTTAGTTAAATATATATTTATACCTATATTTTTTTATAAGAGGTACAAATTAGAGGTTATTTTAATTATAAGAGGTACAAATATATAATAAATATATATTTGTACCTCTTATAATTAAAAAGTTAACAACTAACGAAAAAAAAAATGTTACTTATTGATAGATTAAATAATAAATGATATTTTTCTATTTTACGACCATTTTTGTAAGTAAAATAAACAAACATAATATTTATTTCATATAAAATTACAATTTTAAAACAAACGACGTATTTAACAAGTAAAATACCCAGCAACATAAATAATGAATAACTTTTATGATGCGCTACAATACTGCCATTTAATTCTTCACTTTTTTTGTTCGCATGCAAGAATTTTTCTCACAACCATGACTTGTCAGGAGTCAGGACACATAAAGCACTCGACACCTGTTGCGATTAAAAAAAAACAAAGTTGAAATTAAAATAGCTGTCAGAGCGGAACCTTGCAGGTTTGCGCGTGGAATAATAAAATTGTTAATCCTATTACGGATAGGACCTCCCGGCTTTTTTAATATTTTTATCCATTATTGATATTTATTGCTGGAAATTCGAAAACACAACTTCTTATATTTTTCCTTATTTGTTACATGCTATATTAGTTTTTTTCAAAGTATTTGATTTCTTTGCTTACAAACAAAAGAATAAGACTTTTAAAAATTCTGTATGAAAGATTAATTAGTAGCGAAACGTGCTGTTGTTTACGAGTAATTATTTTGCATATCAGGTATGTATTTAAATATATTTTAATAACTGTGCTGCGTCTAGTTTTATTTGTTTTATAATTAAAGAATAAATAGAATCTATAGGATGTTTATAATCAATACTTTATTATACTATTTTACATAAATACTAGCAATTACATCATGTCATCAGTCTAGATATAGAAGTGACAGAATCAAGTACTGTACCAACCAATCATTTGTCTATCTGTCCGATGCCGCATATAAATCAGCCCATTAAAACACTCTATAAATAGATTTTTTCTAGGAAGGTATATTTAAATTTATTGAATGCAATGATTATCATAATAGTATAATTTCAATCACATTTCTGTACAGGTTATTGTAAAATACGTACGTATAGATCTAAGTTTGCAGCATTGTTTAAGACCATCGTGGCGTAGTGAAACAGCGTCTGGCTGTAAACGCGAATGGTAACGGGTTCGATTCTCACTTGGGGGAACGATTATATAGAAACCAAAACGTTGAGTATCTCGATTTCGAGTGGATATAGAGAATCGATTGCGAAATATCGTAAGATTTTAGGTTTTTTCAAGACTCAGGCTCTCTTGCCATGAGGAAAAGATATATTTTGTAGATTTCCTTTTCATAAAAGAAAATAGTATTAACAAGTCAAGTCAAGCGTAAAACATTGCATTGTATTGCATTTTCCAATAAAAGTCACGTGACAGTATTCATATCAAAGCCATATATTAACGATTTTATCTATTCTTTACTGCGAATTGAAATATCTTCTTAGATGGCTTAATTTATTGTCAATAACATTTCAGGTTCTTAAACTAAGAACAATCATTTTATAGGAATCGTAAAAAATAAACACCATGGCTTTTGAATTTGTACCTCAATTCTCAACCGATATAAAAATCAAGCTTTATAATATGTTATCGCTATTATAGTACATTTTAAATAACTGGGAAAATAAGCTATGAATATTTACACTAACGAAAGTAGACAATCTTTTTCCGCTTTTCTAGAACCTAGTGTCAAGACACTCAGTTCTTTACTTTACTACATTGCGTGAGGCGAAACTCAACCCTGCGCCTTGTCTTATGAAAAAAGCACTGAATGATTTGCGTTTTGCATTTGTATCGTTTTTGCATTTTGCGGTAAATCAAGACAATTGTTTTGTGATAAATAACGTTTTCAACAACTTGTCCATTTAGAGAAATAATGTGTTGAGTTGCGAAACCCAACACCGCATTTTGTCTAGAAAGGCCATGGAATACTATGCAATATTTTCCTAAGTTCGATTTGAACCCACAATTATTATGTAGCTACAATCAGACTGGTTTTAGCTCTGTTATCATGTCATCTAGTTGTATGCTTTAAGCTCAATTAACAATTCTTTAGTCATATATTAGTTTTTATTTATAGTGTGGAGTGTCTTGACACTACATTCTCTCTGAATTTCTTGCTAAGTGCTTAAGCGTAAAGCTATGGCAATTTTTTGCTTCAGTCGTCTTTGCAATATTTTTTTACTTTTGTCATATTACTTTTAGAGTAAGTTGTGACTAAGTCTTAATTAGACACACTCACTTTAAGTTCTGAAATGGCTCGTGAAATAAGTGAAATTTATTATTATGCGATGTACACAACCGCCGACAGCATTAAAATACCTATCATCCACATTATTTACTGCGGAACAGGAATGAATAATGACTTTAATAATAAATCTTTATGAACTTTTAGAAAATAATGAAATGGAATCTTGGCTTCGGATTTTGATTTAAAGTTTATAAAAAAATAATAAATTATCTGTATTTTTGTGTTGACGTATGTCTAAAAAAACTAGCAGCACATTACTCACTATATCCATTTACGAATCCAACGCTGAACTTTGAAAAAATCGAAAAGAAAACATTTCAAATGCAAACATTACTTTATTATGACATTTGCACTATAATAGCCTTCACATAGCATCTATATGACTATATATAAATATGTTAACTATTATCAAAGTATACAACCAAATAAAAAATATATTACTTTTATAAAATTAATTTAAATTAAAACACATATTTAAAAAGAAATATGAATTTCATATCTTATAAAGTTTATCAATAAGTTTCCAACGTAACTATTTTTTTTATTAAAAAAAAAACAAATATGGCGTATTCGAGATAATCTGTGTACTTTTTTGAAGTCCATTAAATACAATTTCGCGATGAGATCTAAGAGCTATTTAAAACGTCTAGACAGGTCAAATAGTCGTGATTAGCTTTCATCTTTACCTATTATACTTACAATTATTTATTTTATAAGTTTTTGCTAGTTACAATTTTATTTTGCTTCAATTGACACTGTTTTTGGATTTGATTTGTACTAAAGGAACGTTTATAAAATGAATATAAAACATAATTACAAGGTCATCGTGGCGCAAGTGTCGTATAATCGGTTGTAGGTTCGATTCCCACTCGTTAAACTATGATTATAATTAAACTATGTCCATCTTTGTGCTCTAGTAAGACAAATCGTGATGTGAAATTTTGCAACTTAACGAATTGAATATTTGGCGGAAAGCTGCGAACGGAGTGTTTTGACACTAAATTCTTTCTTACTATGTGGGATTAAGTGTGAAATTGAATAAGATTTATTTTATATATCTGTCGCCTAATCATCATCATTATTAGCCGGAAAACGCTTACACCTGGACTTAGACCATAGGACGCCTAATGGAAAACAAAATCTACTTTGACAAATTCAATATAACGATACAAATAATATAGTTCTTTGGTTGACCGTCGATACATTTTTTATAATAAAGCCTAGACTAGTATCTACGTAAGTATAAGTTGTTGCTTGAGATTGTAACTTGGAACGTATCTGAAAGCTTGAAACGTATCTGAGTGAGTCCGTTTAATCATGCAGATTAAGTAAAAAGCCTATACATAGTGTTGGTAATTAAGAAATAACGCAAGATATATATTTATGTAATCTCTTGGTTACAAGAATTTAAATAATTGTAGAATTGTCAACAAAGGTTCATATTTAAAATAAATATTATAGATGCGAATAAAAATTCTGTAACTGGATTTGAATCCGTGAATTTTTCGGAGTTTCTCTTTTTGTGATTTATAGTGACCAGTTTTTTTAATATCTAATTATATTTTTTATGGCTATCGGGGTGTAGTGGCACCCGGCTATATAATGCATCGCATTCGAGGGGAATGTGAAGAACAAAATGTATTAACACTAAGTTCTCTATATAAAAAGTGAAGCTAAAACTTTTTGTAACGTACTTAGGTACTTAGATAGTAAAAAAAAATATTTTAGGGTAGCAAAACTTAAATTATTTTCCTAAATAGTCCGGCTTAAAGCTCCCAATTTCCTTCTTATTCCATTTATATACATATATACCTTGCTACTTGTAGATGAGTGCACATATTTAACTCATTAATATTCTGTGCTTTCATAGTAAGTTATAATATTAATGGTATTTTTACATGCTAAGTACAGGCTCGGACTCATATTACCTGTTAATTAGCATCTTACATTGGCTTAACTGTTAGCTACTTTATACGTTACTTAACAGTTGATTATGATAACTACTAAAAATTAATATTTAATACTACATTTTTTCATTTATTTCACACATATCGTATGTATACATATAAAATATTTACGAAACTTTTTTAAGTGACCAGAGACAGTCCACTGGAAAATGTTAGAATATCGATTTTTCGTATATCAAAATATCCGCGATTAATCATATTAGGTGAAAGCGCAGTGTTATGTTCCTCCACTCAACACGCAATATTCGAGATATTGAAACGAAAAATGCAGAACGGAGTGTCTTTACACTGGTTTACCACATATGATTGTTTTCACCGCTATTGGCCGGCTCTCTGCCATTATCGATTCACTTAATAGCTACGGACTCTCACGTCTTTGTTCTGGTACTCTCTACCTACCTTGTTTGTCTAACGTGATCGAGGAATATGTCATATTATCTACACAAATGAATTTTATTACATGCATATGAATATGTCTACGGTATATATACCAAAATAGCATCTTTTAAGTTTTTTGTCAGTCTATTTGTTTGCCCCGGGTTGATCTTTGAATTGGCTGAAACGATTTTGACGGGACTTTTGCTGGCAGGTAGCTGATGTAATAAGCAGTAACTTAATCTACTTTTATTTTAGAATATATAAAATCTTTTAGTATTATAACTTTTACGCAATATAATTTTTTGTTAAATTCCATGCGAACGATGTCGCGGGCACAGCTAGTAAGGAATATAGGAACTCAAGACGACAGCAATAAAATGAAACACCATAGCATTCCATAAACTCACCATAAGATTGCCATAAAATGATATTCTTTCTACTAAATTATACGATAATTTAGCTACATATACCCTTTGGCTTTATACGCCTTTGAACTTTGTTAACAAGGCGCCGGTGTAGGCGTTAAGCCGTTACACAATAACCGCTTCATTATGGTCACAACAAACTTGATATACTGATTTTGGTTTTATAAAAATATAAATTATTGGACTTTTTCGATATAAATAAAAAAAATAATCAAGTAATGTCAAATTGCTAAAAACCTTTGTTTTACACACCGATGTAATTAAAAATAATATACATATTTACATATGTGCACGTATCCTATACTATTTTATAATAACAGTGCATTCTATCCGTACCAGCCGTGAATATGTGTATAAGTCTACATATATTGCAAGTATTGCCATATTTATAGGGATATTATAAATGACTAAATCAATAAAATTTAACGCCTGTCATGGCGCAGAGGCACAAGCATGCGACTGTAAGCGCGACAGGTTGTGGGTTCGATTCCCACTCCAGGAAATGATATTTTTCATTTCCTGGGTTTGGTGACGAGACAAAGGGCGGCGTTGAGTTCCGCCACTCAGCACGCAATGCCACAATTCAGTGGAAAGTGGGGAACGGAGTGTCTTAACACTAGGTTATAGGTATGTATGTAATAAAATTTATGGAATTCAAACATTTTGAGATAAAAAAGTATTAGAATATATTTTATTGAAAGTATAAAAAATTCGTAGAGTTTAAATCTCTACGAATTCTTTACTGTGGGTATTAGTTTTGTGTATTTAAAAAAACACCTTTAAAGGATGCTAATAAATAAGACAGATCTAAAAATACTTGCCACTTTATTCGAATACTAATTACTTATCTTCTGATAATTTGCTAAGATTATAGTCAGTGTGTGCTGTCGCTTCGAGACACAATTTGCATATTGATTCGATATCTGTGTAAAAATAGAATATATTATCGAGTAAAATACAAGTAAATAAATATTTTTTTTAATAGGTCTAAGCATATTTTTCTGAATGCCTTTTACATTATATGGTAAGCTTAGCTGGACTCAATCGTCTTCAGGTCTAACGTTTTGGAAAAAATGTGGACTGTTAGATTATTCTTAATATAGAAAAGCTCCAGCCTGGATCGATAAAAATTACGTTCCTTTTTGACATTCAAATACGTATCTACAAACAAGTGGAAAGTCAAGATCAGGGTAAGGGAAAATTAAATTCTGCAAGTATATTTTGCAAATTTCAGCAGATGAAAAGTAAAAAAAATGATGTACCATATCTGCCATAGTTACTGAATCCATAACGAGTTTAAGGGTCAGGAGTAAGTTTTTACGGGTACATATTTTTCCAAATATTTTTTTTGTAAAAATATAGATAATACAATAAGAATAAATTTATAAAATTTTCTGTGAATTACGATACCATATTCATATTAATATACATTTATTGGCGAGTGCAGCGAAAATTAGGCAATGCCTAATGTGTAAACTTCATCAAAATTAGTACGTCGAATGTTCGCGTAATTTGCCTTTGCTAACTTGGGTGTGCAGATGTAAGAAACAGTAATGGATATGTCATTATTATATATCATTTTACTTCGTTAAATGATCACTAATCAAAGATACTTTTGAGGGGAAGGGGAAGTACTCAAGTAGCGAACAAGCGAATTCGAAGATGTCTAAGTGTTATCTGAACAACTGAATAAATTGTGTAACTTCGATATAGCAACTGGCTTCCTAGAAGGCTGTGTGTCGGAGAAGAAGTGACGTATTATTCTGTTTTATTTTCTATTTAAACATAAATATTGCGTATTATGTAACAAAGCTCTGTATTACTATATGTAACACTTTGTCGTATACTCCTATCAGAAAATAATTATTTTTAAATTAAACTTCTTCCAGGATGAATCGAATTATAACTAAATCTTTAAATTAAATAATTTCCTAAAACTACCCGTTTTTTCGTCGTCACCTGTCATCAAAAGCAGGGTAATCAGAGAGAATCTAGTGCCAGAACACTCCGTTACATTCCAAAACAATATAAACAAGCAATTAAATATAATGACTGTTTTACCATATCTGCGCAACTTTCCTCGCATTTCACATTAACACGTCGCAGGAAGTTTACGCGGCACGCGCGCCATTTCCTCGTTGCCAGGATGTTGTGCTGTGGTGAATTCAGAACTACGATTATGTAGGTAGTAGGTACATGCTATTTGCGTTACTGGGTTCCCTTGTGTCTATTGTTGATTTTGCGAGCTATATAAAGACTTGTTGTTTGTGTTGTTTATATTTGATGTTTATGGTTTTCGATTAATGAAAAAATACTCATAAATAATATAATTTTCCTTTGAGATTAAATTTCACTGGAAGACAAAATATATTGAAATAAAGGTATTTCGATAGTGAGAATAAAATCATATTATTTCTTCTAATTTAGCTTCAATATTATTTTGATTTTAAGGTGTTTTAGAACTGTATAATTTTATAATTATTATATTAAAACATGCTGTATCCATCTTAAATGATAGTGCATTTAGCTTTAAGTTTTAATCAGTATTTTGTCTTTTTTTCTAATGTTTATTGTATTTTTCACTCATCGAAAAAATAAATAAAAAATATAATATGTCAAAAACAGAAGACTTGGCATTATAGTTTTTTTTTACTGTCGTGCTCAGGCAGCAAACTAGGTCTTTACCTCTTCGTAATATAGACATCAACAATTATTTATGTTTGTTAGGCTACTAATTATTTTATGTTCTACATTCTATAAATACGGACTTTACTGTTAAACAAGCAAATGCGGTGATGCTCGAATGATACTATTTCCAGTAAACAGGTGTGGTACATAAACCGCTATACGAAGGTCACAGTTGCATTTATTATATTAAAAAAAATAAAAGATTAGGTCTTTCATTGTTACAATTATTGCAAATATAAATAAAATAATTTACATTTTAATATAAAAAACTGGCTTCAAATAAAATATACTAAAGAGGAGAATTATTACGAATATCTCTAAAACTACTCGTTAGATTTTAACTAAATTTATATGGGACTACGTCAGAAATAACAGAAACTATCATACAAAAAAAAAGAAACACATTGTAAATAGTACCTTTTTTTTGAAGTTAAAATGATATTAATACATTATATTTCTGGCAAAAAAAAGTTATTATTATATTAGAAAAATCATTTTTGCAAAATTCCATAACTTAATATCTATTATTGGTAAGCGGCTAGTTCATAAGCAGGATTGAGTGAGGGTGTGTTTCGATAATAAAACTTAAGGGCCATCTGGTTGCTTTGGCGCCATGTTTACAATAAGTATATTTAGAAATATTTTTTTTAAGCTCAATCACTACAGAGTTATCGTATATTTTTTATGCATATAAACAAAAATAAACAAAAATTAAATAATGTGTTTTATTATTTTTTAAACTTTTGTCAGTTACATCATAGCTTTTTTTATTAAAAAAAAAAAATAAGCCTCTACAGTATATGCTCTGTTCCAGTAATAATTTGCGCGGGTAAACAAACAGACGTGTACTTTTATAGTCTGTTTGCAGTAAAGATGGCGGTCCTGTTTCTCTCATTTGTGCATCATTAGTGAGCGGATATGGTACAATTGAAGCCCGCCATGGGGTTGGTCATTTAATCAATATTAACAAGTAAAAATCAAACGTACGTCGGTTCATCGACTCTTGGAAATTTCTAGAAAGGACCATTGTTTGGTCTGTCGCGATGTATCGTATGTTAATTTTATTCTAATTTGCAATTGCTCTTTATGTATTTAAGTATTTATAGCTTAATAAGGTAATATTAGTTAAGGAATCATTTAAAAAATAAATAAAAGGACTGCGACGAGAACGCGACAGGTTGTGGATTCGATTACCACTCCAGGAAATGTAATATTTTGTATTTTCAGGTAAAGCGGCACTCAACATGTCTTAACACTAGATTCTCTGGTTCCCTCTGCTTACCCCGCTAAATGCGGGATACAGCGTGAAGTTAAAAAAAAAATGGAAAGGACAATGGAGTGACTTGATATTAACTTTTCTTTGTCTTCTCGGTTATGCGGGAAAAAGTTTCACTTGAAGTCTTTCAACTTAATAAACGTAAGTTTTGTTTTGGTATATATATTATTTTGATGATTTTGAACAGTTTAAAAACAGTTACTGACTGATAAAACATGAATATATATGACAAAATTTAAAGATCGCAGTGACTTTTTGTATAGGTATTAACGTTAAAATACACTGTAGGAAACGGTGAAAAAAGCGTGATTTATTGTTTTAAAAATAGTATATAACTTTATATGGTGTATATAATATATGGTCATATTAATATGCACCGGTAAGAAGGCTCTATATGGTAATGAAATTCATTTGAAAGCTTTTTCGAATATGAACACTTCCGGTGTGTTCACTTGCATTGTCAAATTCAAATATCGTCAGTTTAAAGTGTAAACATGCTAAGTCCGTTTTTGTTGAAAACAGTAAAAAATACAATCGAGAAACATAATAAGTATCAGTTTTTATTTAAAATTGTCCCGAAAGTGTTATATATATATATATATATATATATATATATATATATATATATATATAATATAATATAATATAATATGAGTAAGTTGTCAAATACATGTTTTTAAAAGTTCGTGGCTTACATCTTTTGCTTCTAATTATTATCTAAGTATGGAGTTAGCAATTTTACACTCTTAACCGACGATTTTCATATTTTAATATTAGAGAAATCTTAAGTCCAAATCCTAGTGAAAGACACAGTTTTCTGTTTTACCTTAACGCTTGTTTTAACGCTTGTCGTGGCGCAGAGACACAAGTGTGTGACTGTAAACGCGACAGGTTGTAGGTTCGATGCCCACTCCAGGAAATGGAAAAATTTAGTATTTTCATTTCCTTTCTTTGAGTTTGGTAAGAAGGTGATACGAATTGCGTCACTCAACACGCCTCAATTCGGTGAAAGGTGGGGAACGGAAAGAAAAAAATTTTTTTTTCTGTTTTTTGACTTTTTTATACACATTTTTGACATTGTTTTTTTAATTACATTTATACTGAATCACTTTTTTTAACCAACATCAAATAAAGAAGGAGGTACTAAATTCAATTGTATTCTTTTTGTACAAGTATGTAATCGCATAAAAAGTTATGCGGTTACTGTTTGGGAAATAGAATGAACTAATTTCGATGATCCTTTTTGTATAAAATAGCTACTGTTTCTCATGTCGATTGCATTTAAATTTAGCAAAGATTTAACAAGTTCTTGTGTTATTCGTAATAATTTGACTTATTGCATTTTATAGACGATTTTTTTTAAAATTTTAATTACCATATAAAAAATAAACGTTTAGCTATAAATAAAAATGACATAGTTAAAAAAGGCTCTATATATGGCAACGAAGCTTATTTGAAAGCTTATTTTAAATGTTCACAGTAGTACGAGCACTTCCGGTACATTCACCTTGTATTGTCGAAACACGGGTAAATTAGTAAACAATAGACATGAATATTCTTTACCATATTACTTTGGTACAACAAGTGTTTAAATAAGATTTATTTTTGTTAAGTTTTGTTAGGTGGTAATTAGATTTTGTAGGTGAGTATGTAATTTCACAGTTCTTTGGTCTTACGCGTTGATTTATACTCATGAAGTATTTACTACGACTATTGTATTCGTTTATTTTGTTGAAGTATAGTAATTTTTAAGTACATACATACATACATAGCTTCACGCTGTATCCCGCACATAGCAGGGTAGGCAGAGGGAACCTAGTGTAAAAACACTCCGTTCCCCACTTTCCGCCGAATTGCGGCAATGCGTGCTGAGTGGCGAAACTCAACGTTTGTTTGTTGCCAAACCCAGGAAATGGAAAATTCCATTTCCTGGAGTGGGAATCGAACCCACAACTTGTCGCGTTTACAGTTGCACGCTTGTGCCTCTGCGCCACGAGAGGCGTTATTTTTTGAAAAATGTTGGCTTACTGAACTTTTTTTAAAGTAGAGTTTGGCAGTTTCTCGGTACCCGGCTAATAGCAGTCGAGGAACACCGTGCGATTTTAGTAGATCTTCTTACGAGGTGTGTTCAAAAAGTAAGGTGACTTTTCAAATTTGGCGGGCAACGTACTTTCGATTATCGATTTTTTTATTTTGTTATGTTGGTACACTCTTCCCGAACATCTGTACCAAGTTTCAAGTGTATAGCATTTTTTGTTTGGTTGGGAGAGGCGTAAAGGTTATAAGTGTTTTGCGTGCTCGGCGATTTCTTGCTATCGAAAAATATGGATTTGCATCAAATTTTGTGTAAAAAATAAAATAAAGTGCTCCGAAACACTTAAAATGTTGACAGTGGCATACGGTGAAACTGTTCTGAGTAAAAAAAATGTTTACAAGTGGTACAAACTCTTCCAAGATGGCCGGGAAGATGCCAATGACGAGCCTCGCTCTGGACGCCCAAGCACGTCAACAACTGATGAAAACGTTCAAGCAGTGAAGAAAATTGTTCTGGAAAATCGTCGAATCACTATCAGAGAAGTTGCTGAGGATGTTGGTATATCGCTTGGCTCGTGCCATGAAATTTTTTCTAACGTTTTGGGCATGAGACGTGTGTCAGCGAAGTTTGTTCCGAAATTGCTCATCATTCATCTTTGCTGGTGAGAGATTTTTTGGCCAAAAACAACACCACAATCATGCCTCAGCCACCATATTCACCGGATTTGGCCCCATGTGACTTTTTCTTGTTCCCAAAACTAAAGAGACCTATGAAAGGACGGAGATTTGCAACGATTGAAGAGATAAAGACTGCATCGCTGGAAGAGCTCAAGGCTATACCGAAAAGTGCTTATGAGAAGTGCTTTGACGATTGGAAAAACCGTTGGCATAAGTGTATTGTATCTGAGGGGGATTACTTTGAAGGGGACAACATAAATATTGATAAATAAATAAATATTTTTTCTTAAAAATACAAAGTCACCTTACTTTTTGAACACACCTCGTATAGCATTTTTTGTTTGGTTGGGAGAGGCGTAAAGGTTAT
>JAKGSA010001887.1:0-32660 GCA_033558755.1 Philaethria dido | reverse complement strand
CACACACACACACTCACAAAAAAACCTTTTTGTGAATTTGTAATTTCTTACTGTGTCACTTTGTATATATATATTTTAATTTTAATTTATCATTACTTTCTGTCTATGTTATTTTGTTAATATATTTACAACTTTAGTACTGTATTGTTAGTAAGAACGCTTGTGAGGTGGGCGTTAATAATCGCAACACAGTTTTATACTAATGCGGTTATTATCGTACTATTTTGTTTTTCTGATGTCCAGCTAAATGTTGGAAATGAATAAATAAATAAATAAATAAAAAAAAAAAAAGATAGTTTTTTTTTATTTAACGCTTTTCAAATATATTTCTTTGAACAATCGTTTGGCAAGAGATTGCGATTTATTAAATCATTTTAATACTTTTAGTGATTATCACACACTTAGTGGTCAAAGCGTTTGGACGATTTCCAAGAGGCGTAGGTTCGAGTCCTGCAACGCTAAAATTTGTCACATAGGCTCCTTGCAGAGTGTAGGAGAGCACTAAGGAAGGATTTCTCGAAATAATACTTATAAATAATTTTAGCTTTTATACAATATTAAAACAAAGTGATATCCACAATGTACATTTCATGAAATATCTAAATAATTTAACCCGTAACGATTAATGTGGGTCAATTACGTGCGAAGGCGTCAGCCACCTGCGCGCCACCTGCACCGCCCTAATGAGAAACCTTTGCGAAAATACTATTTGTCATTTGGAAATTTATTACTGAATACTGAAACTTCAAGCCGAAAAAACAAATGTTATTTTTAATATATTTTCTATTTTAATTTTGATGATGGGGAAATATGAGAAAATAATCCTTAGCGCACCATGTATTCACCGTGCGGGTGCCCATCGCGTTGCAGAGAGAGGAGTTTGGAGTGTCTGGGACTTACGACACAACGTGTAGATTTTAGGGGCCCCCCCTTTAAAACTAGTGGCCTCATTGACGTAAGGCATACGTTTCCCTAAAGAGATGATGCGACATACACGATGCTAACATAGTGTATGTCGCTTGAATCAAAAGTACATGTTAAATATATGATAGTATGAGTAATATTTATTTTATTGATTTCAAATATATTTGACACATCATTATAAAAATATTGCATTTCTGCTTTTCTTCTACGTGTAATATATATATATATATATATATATATATATATATATATATTAAATGAGACTATTTTAACCGTATCGTGTATATTTTAGTATCCGAAAATACATTTTTGGAAACCCGACGTTTGGAACACTTCACTCCGTAGTCACAGATAGACTGTTAAAATACATACATACATACATACATAGCTTCACGCTGTATCCCGCATATAGCAGGGTAGGCAGAGGGAACCTAGTGTTAAGACACTCCGTTTCCCACTTTCCGCCGGATTGAGGCATTGCGTGCTGAGTGGCGGAACTTAACGCAGCGCTTTGCCTTGTTAGTATATTTTGTATATTTTTTTTCAATAAAGTGGGAATCGAACCCACAATCTATCGTATTTACAGTTAGACGCTGTCCCACTGCGCCACGGTAGCCTCAACTGAAAATGAATATAATTTAAAGATGATAGATAAAGTAAACGCTACCTGCGAGCCGCTGCGCGCACCTGCGCTAATCAAACTCAACATTTTTCAGGATAATTACATTTGTCATGAAACAATGAAGATAGTTATCGATTTTATAGATAGAAAAAGAAGAAATTGGAAAGATTGTATATATGTATAGTAATATTTATTACAATAAGTAAAAATAAAAAAAATATTTAAATTTTCCCCTTTCCCACCCATCCTTTCCCCAAAATGTGGTGGTTCTGATAGTGGACTACTACATTGTCTCCCCTTTCATCAGTATCCTCTAGGTTGGCAACGCATCTACAACATCTCTGGTGTTGTAGATGTCTATGGGCGAAGGTAACCACTTACCATCAGGTGGTCCTTCTGCTCGTTTGCCGTCCGTTATCAATAAAAAAAAAAATGCACAAAAAAATAATATTATTACGGATATCTCAAGAACCACTCGACCGATTTTAATTTAATTTAAATGAGATTGTATCAAATACATTAGCTATCATAAAAAAAAGAATCACTAAAATTGGCTCACCCAGTGTAAAGTTAATATACAGAGGAGTAAATGATTTCAAAAAGTAAGGGTGACTGTGAAATTTTTTGGCCAAAAACAACACCACAATCAATGCACTCAACCACCATATTCTGGATTTGGCCCCCTTCTGACTTTTCTTGTTCCCAAAACTAAAGAGACCTATGAAAGGACGGAGATTTACGAACGATTCTGAAGAGATAAGACTGCATCCGCTGGAAAGGCTCGAGGCTATACCGAAAAGTGCTTATGAGAAGTGCTTTTGACGATTGGAAAAACCGTTGGCATAAGTGTATTGTGTGTATCTGAGAGGGGATTACTTTGAAGGGACAACATAAATATTGATAAAAATAAATAAATATTTTTTCTTTTTGAAGTCAGTTGAAACAGTGAAAGTATAACACCAGGCACCGGCTGTTTAAATGAAACACTTGGGGTTGAGTTTGTGCCCTCTATACAGATAGGGCGGTGAAACAGTAATTTTTTAAATCTAAAAGATATTATAAATGTGAAAATTCTGAGATATATAGATGTTTGTCCAATCTTTCCGCAAAACCACTGAATGACTTTAAATGTTTAGACATAAAGTCTATTTCACGCGGGCGAAGCTGCAAGCAGGAAAACTAGTTATATAAACAAAAACACAGAAAATTCAATGTTCCAGTGTAACATACATACATACATACATTAGACATGTCTGTTCGAATAACCTATTAATTTTATAAGTAAGGAAACTTTTGAAGATAGTTGTCACTCTTTCATGCAAAAAAGAAACTACTGAACATATAGAGATGAAACTCTACGGCAATATAATTGGCATATATCAGAACAACACATAGACTACATTTATATAGATTTTTATGTACTTGGAGTATTTGGCCATAATATATTGATATGTGTCTAGTATTCACCGCCAAATATCTTTTACCTTTTAAGCAGGAAGCTAAACAAACAGGATTCCAAGAAGTTCTGGTCAGTGTACACATTCACCGGATATCCCGGGTAATAAAATGCTAAATTTTAAATAACATATATATATATATATATATATATATATATATATATATATACTAACTATAACTCTTTCTCTGCTCATATATATATATATATATATTTTACCAACTTCAATAAATGAGGTTCTCAATTCGACTGTATTTTTAATGCGTGTTATACAGGAACTTTTTTATGGGTGAGCAATTTTGATGGTTCTTTTTCAATATGATAGCTGGTGATTCTAATGGTTTTATCCCGTTTAAATTTTATACTATTTAAATATGGTTAAGATCTGATAAGTAGTTAGTAGTTTTTGGGTTATTCGTAATAATATTAATACCTAAAAATTTTTCATTTCGTTTGTAATCCGGTTTCTTATTTTGTTTAAAATCTTAAATATTTTTTTTTTTTTTTCTTTTTATGGGTAACGGATGGCAAAACGAGCAGAAGGACCACCTGATGGTAAGTGAGTTTACCTTCGCCCATGAACATCTACAAAACCAAAGATGTTGTAGATGGGTTGCCAATCTACAGAATACAGATGGAAGGGGAGGACAATGCGTAGTCCGCTATCGGAACCGTCACATTTTCGGGAAAGGATGGGTGGGAAAGGGAAAACCTGGCTTACATACCATCCCGAACCAGGAGGAACATCATAAGAAATTTGAGCGGTTCGTCTTTGACATGATAGTGGTCGCGAGAACTGAACGGAGGACGAACCTCTACCACCAAACAATTAGTGATAAAATTATTTATATGGATATTGACATTAAACTACACGCTTTGTCTATCTAAAATGGTGAAGCTTTTGTCTCTATTGTAATTTGAACCCAAAACAATGGCGTATTGAGACATTAATAAAATTTTGAACGTGGCAGAACCGAACCCCGCTCATTTACACTCATGCGTTCTTAGCCCAAATACGATCCAATCTATCTAGATCTAGATATATATCAAAAGAATACCTTTATTACAACTTATGAGCTTTAACAAAAATGCTTATTCAATTTTCGCTAAGTTCGAAAACATTTGCCACGATTTTCTAAAAATATTTAACACGGTATCTTTCTGTTATTTCAAGCATGTAGGTTTTTTTTTTATAAATTTCTAAAACTGGAAGACGGTGTCTTTGGAAAATGGAAAAATCTTCAAAAAAATCAAAATTTTACAAGTCATTCTATTTATTTGAGTAACAGAAACGCGTCAGTCCCTAGTTCCATTACATATGTTAAAATATTTGGCAGGAAACACAAACTGTTGTTTTCAATGTAATCATACACTGGACATAACAAAACGCAAGGTGCTCTCAAAATTAGACCAGGAATGCTGCGTGTGAGATAAAGTACCAATACTCTTCTTTTAGTACTTTTTTAATATTTTTGAAATGTTAATCCACATTTACGATACATATATGTAAATAAAAGACTCACTGTTTATCTGTTCCCAATTTCTCTTCTTACAACAGGTACCAGGTCTAGTCGCTGCATAATTCTTCTTTTTCTTTGTTTTTTTTTATGGATACCCGGATGGCAAACGAGCAGAAGGACCGCCTGATGGTAAGTGGTTACACCACCGCCCATGAACATCTACAAGCACAAGAGATGCTGAGATGCGTTTGCCAGCCTAGGGGATACAGATGGAAAGGGAGGGATAATGTAGTAGTCCGCTATCAGGAACCACCACATTTGGGGAAAGGATGGGTGGGAAAGGAAAACCTGGCTTATGCCATCGAACCCGGAACACATCATAAGATATTTGGCGGTTTCGTCTTTGACATGATAGTGGTCACTTAGGCCAGACGGAGGACGAACCTCTTACCACCAAATTCTGAAGTCACTATCCTATTCGTAAAATCAGTACTTCTTTATAGCATTTAGTTAGCTACATCATCATCATATTTATTACTTCTCTACTTGTTTAACAAAACCCAACATACATTTTTAGAAAATTATAAAACATTGAAAACCACAGGGACGCTCTCAAACCCGCACTTGGCTTTTTGAATCCCGTCTATTGTGTTCTTAGAAATAATCTTTGTGTAGCAGAAATTTGGCAAATCTCTCTACAGAGATGCTAACAACAAAAAATAATTTATAAAAGAGTGTAAAGGCGATGCTTGGATATTTCTTGAAATCAGACTAAACGAAACGGGTGTCTGACACTATTACTCTGTCCTTAAGCTGAAAATTCAATAATAGTATAGAGTACAGCATCTGCATCATAATCTGCGGACGGGCAGATGGTAACCGTTAGGGAGACGCAACGCAGTCGCGGTCAAAGAATTACGACAGATACGACTGCGATACGAAAGTACTACTAAGGTAACTACTGCGTTACATACGTTCTGTGTATAGGTTTTAGATTTGCTTTTGCTTGTTTATTTTACATTATATACATATAATTCAGTGCCGAGGCGTTCATACAACACGAGTTTCCCACCACGGCTTATCTTTTCTAAATGCCAATATTTTTTTGAAAAAAGAATGGGTGTGATTTTATAATAAAACATGGTTAACAAAGGTGTGAGACCTAAAAAAAGAAAAGGAAAATGTGGAGTTAAAAAAAGTAAGCTCAAAGAGAAAAGTGTGAGAGCTAGAAAAAATAATAATATCAGCTTCTCTAAATATATACCAGCTTTCCTAAAGTCAAAGTCAAAGTCAAAAACTACATAAAAATATAAAAATTATAATATATGAATTATCTTCAAACGGCGTAACTTGTGGAAGTGGAACCAAGAGGAACTTGTCACATTTTTCTTTCTTTATGCCCAAAATCTAGATATTTCCACGACTGGAAATCGAACCCACACACCTTTATAGTCAGACGCTGTCCTATTGCACGATGGCCTCTAATTTCTAGTTACACCATCAAATATATTTTGTAGTGATTTAAATTTATTTGCATTTGGTAATTTAAACGCGACCTCAGTCAATATTAAGAAAAAACATTTCGCCAATGGCAAAGTAAAGTTTGTCTTTTAATTCAATTTATGTTCTCTCGTGACAAACGAATTATTTGTATATCTATGACTTGGTACCTTTTACTTCGCGAGTCGGACTCACTTGACAAGTTTTCATTTTGCTAAAACATCAAAAATATAAAGGTATATAAATGGTAATAAATTGTACAAGAAATTCGACATAGCTGGATAAGAACATATGGCTTAGCACTTAGAGCATTTAAACGGATTCAGGAGGCGCGAGGTTTGAGTCCCTTTATGTTCAATTATATACACTTTCTCAAAACTATGTAACACTTTTTTAAAATAATAAAAAAGAACTTGATATTTCTGTTTTTTTAAAAGACTTAGCCGTCTTAACTATTACGAAAATTATGCGGACAGATGACAATGAAACTAAGAGGGGATTTCCCGAAATTTCTACGGGATCGACATTTTACGTTTACAGTCAAAATTATAAAGAAAAATAAATAGGAAAATGTTGTAAGGAAATACTTAAAGTCAAAGTCAAAAGTCAATAATTTTATTCAAAATAAAAGTTACAAGCTTCATTTTTGAACTGTCAAATAATTACCACCGGTACTAAATTTAATGCCTCAGACCTGAGAAGAACCGGCACAAAGAAACTCAGCGGGACTATTTTTTCTTTTTTTTTTTTTTTTATATTCGACAATGGTTTACAATTCTTTATTATTGCTTAATGATACCTTTGGGGGAAACAGACTGGAGCAGGCATTTCATTCCCAAGATTAGCCAGGCACATCATTTAACACTGGCGATACTTTTACAATTTTTTTAAATTGTAAAATGGAAAGTTCTCGGACGTTTTCTGGGAAACTCACTATTCACGCAAACCAAGTTCCCAGTGACGACGAGTGTACTATAAAATAATAAATCTTTTTTTATTGTTAACAGATGGAGGCAAAGGTGAAGGAGGAAGTACCTGATAAGGACTACAATCAACCCTCTACCACTGAGCGAAGGAAATGTAAGTAAAAGCAGTTTTTTCTGTTATCATATAGCAGGGAATCAGAGAGAAACTAGTGTCAAGTCATTATGTTATTCACTCTTCGTTCGTTCGTCATTCGTTCGAATTCATGACATGAAAGTAGATATAAACAAAAATAGTACATACATACATACATACATAGCTTGACGCTGTATCCCGCATATAGCAGGGTAGGCAGAGGGAACCTAGTGTTAAGACACTCCGTTCCTCACTTTCCGCCAAATTGAGGCATTGCGTGCTGAATGGCGGAACTCAACGCCGCGTGCCTTATTACCAAACTCAGAAAATGAAAAATTCCATTTCCTGTAGTGGGAATCGGACCCACAACCTGTCGTGCTTACAGTCGCACCCTTATGCCTTTGTACTACGACAGGCGTTCACAAAAATATTTATATCAAAAAATAAACAGGAATGGGTTTAGAATTAATCTTTACGCGATAGAGATAAAAACATACATACATAGCTTCACGCCGTATCCCGCATATAGCAAGGTAGGCAGAGGGAATCTAGTGTTAAGACACTCCGTTCCTCATTAAAACGAGAGGCAAGAACGAGAGGTATAAAAAAGAAAACTCTACAGTCTACTAAAAGACCTCGCCTATCAAGAACTATTATCATCGGTTCATTACTAGCTCTTATTTCGACGGTGGTATTGATAGATTCTTTTGAAACTTGCTTAGGTAGAGAGAGGAGCGTGGGCAGTGGAGGCCCCGCGCCTCTACTGTCACCGCTCTTCTCTCTACCTCCTCTCTCCTCTCTCTCTTTAATGTGCATTTTAAAAGGGCCCCTTATGTCTACACTCGCTTTTTTCCCTGCAACGACCCCTAAAGCACATCGGCATCCAAACGGTAGATCCACGGAAAACTAAGATGTTTCTTGTCTTCTCAAATTAAAAGATTTACCCAAATAATATTCGAACCTGTGTCCATCACAATCGGGACGATTGTACCAAAATGATGTCGATTAATGGTTATTACGTTATATATATAGACAACAGGTATTATTCCGTAGGCTTGTTTGTGGGAACCGGCAAGTGTGAGCTGATCGTAATCTAACGATAGCGACGGGCGGCACGGAGCGAGCTTCTACAATGATGTTTGAGTACTAGAAGCGATCTATATATAACTTAGCTTTTAAACATTTAGTTAAATTTTGTAATGTTTAATCGTCATGTTTCTTTTCTTCACCATATGTATTAATCTATATATAATAATATCCTTTTTCCAACCAGAACCAGACAGACAACCTGTCTGTAAGAGATTGCTATTAGCAATATGACCACTTTTGCACACTCTGTGTTTCCATAAAATTATTTTTTGTATTGTTTTTTTTTATAGAAATATTGAATAGACGACGTAACCTAGCGCCGCAATTTAAAGTCAAATTTACCACAAATTTTATTATTTTAAAACAGCAGTATCACTCTTTATCTCGCATAGTAGAGTAGTCACATAGAATACATTGTCAAGACATACCGTTTGCTGCCTGCGTCCCGAATTCGCGATATTCTGTGTTAAGTGGCGCTAATTAAATTAAATTAAATATCATCATTCCCTCGAATGAAAATCGAACCCATATTGAATCGAGCTTACAGTCAGATGCTGTCCCATTGCATCATGGTGGTCTAAAAGCTTGAAAAATATTCTATACTACCTGTTGTTACCCGCGGCTTCGCTCGTGGTCAATGGCCGTCCACACTACATACTATTTGTTGTTTCGTGTTTGGTGTGTATAGGAGTTAAGCTGAAGGCCTTAATTGTTGCTAGATTTTCAATTTTTTAACAAAATGTCGTGTCTGCCATTTTTTTTTAATAAAAAGTATCCTGTCCTTTTTAAAACTTCTAAGAATATGTGTACAAAGTTTCATAGTAATCGGTTGAGTAGTTTTGGCGTGAAAGCGTTACAAACAAATTTACAATTCACATTTATAATATTAGTAGGATTGATCCGAAAATCGAAATCTTCTACCATATATTGGTAAGAAGGTTTGTTAGTCACACAAAAACTACTGAACGGATCTAGATGAAACTTTTCACTAATGTAGCGTATATTTATTTCTATTTTTTTTATCTTCACGCTGTATCCTGCACATAGCAGGGTCAGCAAAGGGAACCAGAGAACCTAGTGTTTCCACCGAATTGAGGCATTCTGTGCTGAGTGACGGAACTCAACGCCGAATATAGCTCATACACCACAATAACACATAGGCTGCAATTTAAAAAAAAATTGTATAATTTGGCCATAATATAACGATACATATAATATATTAGTTAGCTATTCCAGTCATATATTATTTAGACATCCATGTTAATGTTTCATGTATTTCTATAAAGAGGTGTATTTGCTTTCGCGAACGTTCAAATTGCTGGCATTATTGTAGGCAATAACTGTGTTTATTACACGCTACTATTGTCTATTCATGTGTTAACCGACTTAGGAAAAGGAAGTTATCGATTGTATTTTTATGGTTCTTAATGCATGACGTTTAACTTCGAATCATTTTTTTTTGCTTCACGCTGTATCCCGCACATAGCAGGGTAGGCAGAGGGAACCTGAGAACCTAGGGATAAGACGCTCCGTTCTCTTTCCCACATTTCCGTTTCCCACTTTTCGCCGAAATTGATGTATTGCGTGCTGAGTGGCGGAACTCAACGCCGCACTTTGCCTTGTTACTAGAGCGAGGAAATGAAAATATTATTTATTATTTTTATTTCTTGGAGTGAGAATAGAATCCACAATCTGTCGTTTACAGTCGCATGCTTGTGCCTCTGCGTCACGACAGGCAGTGACAGTCAATTGCTCCAGCACTTTCGGTGGAAAGTGCAAAAGGGAGACGGACAGACTGACAAGAGTATGAACGAAAGGATTATATGGAGTTCTTTTTTGTATTAAAGTTAAGCAACCTTATCTCAGTAATCTCGTTTGTATACTAAGTAATGGACGAAACTTGTAGTAATGAGCCTTAAGTTCTTTGTAATTTCACCCTGTTTATCTTGCACATATTTGGAAAACTCAAAAGAGAGAACCTAGTGTCAAGACACTCCGTTCTCACTTACCGCCGAAATCGAAACGTTGCGTGTTTAACACTCACTGCACCTTGTCTAACCAGAGCACAGAAATAAAAAAAATCAAGTCTAGACCTAGGCAGAAACCAGCAAACGGGAGTGTCCCAATACTACGTTTTCTCCGATTACCCTGCTTTGCTTTGTGAAGCTAAATTAATTTAATCATTCTCCTCAGTGGGTATTGAAACCACAACCATGACGTAAATAGTCAAATGTTGTACCACTGAACCACGATGGTCTAAAATATAAAAAATATTTATTTGAAGTACCGTTAGTACGCTTTACGGGAGATATGAGCGTGGTAGCGACAGCCTAATATAGATGTTAAAAGAGAACTAAATATAAATTATTGACATGTCAAACACACGATTTATAATGCAGTATCTCATTAACCGACATAAAAGGAAGTTATCTATGGACTGTTTTTGTGTATTGCCAATATCATTACCTGTTTTAACTTCATATGCCGTATATAGCAACATGGTAGGCAGGAGAACCTAGTGTTAAGACACTCCATTCCCCACTTTCCGCCGGAGTGAGGTATTGCAGAGGAGCTTTTTGGTTCAGGTGAAACAATATTAATGATTCCTTTTATAGAATAGCTAGTACTTCTAATGTTACCGAATAAGCTTTTTACTGAGTGAAAAAAAATGGTGATTTTTTTCGGTTTTTATAAATTGAAATTAAAATTTAAAAAGTTTATTAACGTTTTTACCTTACGTTACTATAAAACAAGTAATTAATGAATAAATTCTCAAAAAAAAGGGGAGAGTTTTCCTTTGGACTGTTTTTATGTGTGTTATCGCGTAACTTATTACTGACTGAACCAATTTTGGTGAATTCTTTTTTTGTACGATAGCTAGTGCTTCTGATATGGTCCTATGTAAATTTTTGTTAAGATTTGACTGTTTTAGAGTTATTCGTAATAATGTTGTTTTTAGTACATTGCTATTGAAACCGGTTTAGTTTTTTTTGTTTCTGAATTTTAGTAAAGCTAGAATCTAATTTATGATTACTTTGCTTTAGAGGCCATCTTGTGTAGTGGGACCAGCAACTAACTGTTTACGCAATGGTTTGTAAGGTTCATTGCCGCTCAGAAGAATTTTTATATTAAAATAATTCCAAATAAAAAGCACCTAAAAAGTAAAATAATTACGAATAACTCAAGAACTACTCGTCAGATCTCAACTAATTAAATAAGATTCACATCCGAGGATTAGGTATTAGAGGTTCGTCCTCCGACGAGCCGCGACCACTATCATGTCAAGACGAACCGCCAAATATCTAATGATGTGTTCCGGTTCGATGGCATGTAAGCCAGATTTTCCCCTTTCCACCCATCCTTTCCCCAAAATGTGGTGGTTCGATAGTGGACTACTACATTGTCCCCCCTTCCATCAGTATCCTCTAGGTTGGCAACGCATCTACAACATCTCTGGTGTTGTAGATGTCTATGGGCGAAGGTGGCCACTTACCATCCAGTTGGTCCTTCTGCTCGTTTGCCGTCCGTTGTATCAATAAAAAAAAAAATCAAAGCACTCTATAATTAAAAAAAATATCATCTTGCGAATCTCCTTTTTAAAAATTGGTTGACAAAAAACTATGTATATGTTTTGAGTATTAGAATAGATCTCGATGTAGACGTCAGATGTTGCTTCCCAATATACGATAGGGGAGATGAGGAAATAGAACATTTGCTACATTCCCATGGATTGTAAACGCAAAATTACATTTTTATCAAAGAAACTAAAAATTTGTCATCTGATCATTAGCCTTAGTGCGAATCGAACCCCCGACCATCTCGTTTACTATAAATAAGCACAAATGCATTATTATTATACAAAAAATACTACACAGAGAATAGAGGACGCAGAAATATAACTTTTCCCTGTGAAGGGACGGAGTTAGAATACAACTGCCTTCCGCCGCTGGGTAGCGTCCGGTAAGAGGCGGGTATCTCAGTAATTAGGTGGTAAGAGGTTCGTCTTCCGACTGGCTCGCGACCACTATCGTGTCAAATGACATGTTACCGAAAGGTTAGTTTCACCGATCGGGCCCCATCATGTTGCAGGGTGCTTGAGGCAGTGCCTAGGGTGACCCAGGCTAAGGCTTAAGCGGCCCCTTTAATTTGCATATTCGCTCAACGCCACTGCCCGAGTTTCTTTCTCCACCTAACCTATTATATGTAAGAAAAATAATAAATGCAGTTTTACGCTTTATTTGGTATAGCAGGGTACATAGTGTCAGACACTCCGTTCGCAACTTTCCTTCCCATTTCTAAACATTGCAATAAAAAAATAAAACAATAAAAGCATTAAAAAACAAAAAAACAAACTGTTACCCCTCAAAAACATTTAATCCTAAGAAAACCAGTACTTCCATCAGAAACTTTTTATGGTTTAAAATATACTTATATATTTAATTTCAACCGTATTCCGTTTTAATAAAGTTTATTTTTCCATAAAAGTATTGTTAGGTGGCAGTCGGCGGTTCACACAGTACATTATTCATGCTGTTTGCTCTCAAATACACCCTCAAATCGATTACTATGATTGCCTGTTATTAACTATGAAAATATAATGTTTAACGACATTTGTAAGTATTTTCCTTTATTTTTGCTTATCTTAGGTGAGGAGTTTTACCCGCCATGCCATTTTTAATCGGTGTTTTGCAGTGGAACAGCGTCTGTCTCTAAATGCGATTGGTTGTAGGTTCGCTTTCTCCGGGGAATCATCTCCATCATCATATGCAATTTATTTAATTTTATTTTTTTCTGCTCTGATATAACTAGGTGCTGCGTTGAGTTCTGCTATTCGCAATGTCTTAAATTCAAGTGGAAGTGAGTGAAGAGAGTAGAGTGGAGAATAAAATGCCTGTACACTATGTTTTCCCTGATTGTGTGTATTTTTTGCCAGGTTTTTCCTTTACCACCCACCCTTTCCCCAAAATGTGGTGGTTCCAACAGCGGACTACTCATTGCCCCCCACTTCCATCTGTATCCTCTATGGTGTTGTAGATATTCATGGGCAAAGGCACTTACCAACAGGTGATCCTTCTGCTCGTTTGCCAACTATTATCCATAAAAAAAAATCGTTTTTGCTATCTAATGGCGTAATTTCCCCAAAATATTTTTTTTGCTAGAGGCCTCGCTAACGCGTTAACAATGCGTTGCCTTAGCAACGTGTAAGTCATATAATGTATTGTACCAATATACATACATATATGTACAAATGTGGATGTCAAACCAATGGTAGTATGTGTAATATTTTTTTTATTATTTTAATCTATTTCTATGAAATTAATATATATTTCTAGGTTTTCTGTAATATTTTCTCCTTATCAATATAATTCTTTGCCTTTCCAAATTTCATACTTCTCCGATCGCATAGTTTTCGTGTAAAGGTATACAACATTTTATCGTCTCGTATTAATTTATAGTTATACATGCCTAAATATAGTTAAATATTTTTTTCTAAGCCATTGTGGCGTAGTGGGACAGCACGTGACTGTAAACTTGTATGGCTGTGGGTTCGATTCTAACTAGGTTGAATTATATTTAATCATTTTCACATCTTCGCTTTGGTAAGACAAAGCATGGCGTTCCTTTCCAACACTTTGCACGTAATGTCCCAAATTCGGCCACTAAATTCTTTCAGACATGCGGGATAGCGTGAAGCTGCTTTTTATTATAGTTTTTTTTTTTTATGCCTGTCTAGGCCAAACCTACTTACAGTTCTGCCTAACTAATGAATACTTAATGCCGCCCGCCCTCGGGGGCAGGTATACAATTATCAAGAATCGCCCATCGATTTTGTTCCTATTTGCTTAATATTTAATAACATTTTGATTTATGACTGAGTACCTAGTACTTATAGTTATATTAGCTGCATACCGCGATTTCGTTTGCGTCAACCATAAAACTTAAAGTCCTTTATATTCTCGTTTTCGTAGGAATTTTAAGATGCGAAAAACGATGTTTAAAATTTTAATACATATATTTTTTTAAATTAGTTTAAAATTTAATTGAATAGCAAGAATAGTTTTTGACATTACTACTGTCCCCGTTGACGCGTTAACAACACGTTGTCTTTAGCAATGTATGTATATATCACTTTATAAACATGGATGTCAAACCATGTTAGTCGGTGTAACATTTATTTTATTAATTTAATATACTTTTTATCCATTATTTTAAAAATATATTCGCATTCTACACTTCTTCTCTATATAAACTATAAGTGTGCCAAATTTTATGCTCCTCCGTCCGCGTAATTTTCGTAAAAAGAGGTACAAAGTTTTTGCTTAACGTTGTTTATTAATTGAACTATATATTTTTGCACCATACTTATACACCAGTAGTGTATATACACCAGTCTAATCCAAGACCCTAGTGTTAAGACACTCCACTCTCTTAAAAAACAGTAAAAATGGACATAAAAATAACAAATATTAAATACATATATCCATAGCATATTTCGCTTAATCACTTGTCCGCTTGAAGCGTTAGGGAGGGACCGGATGTAGAGACTCTCTACATAAGTGTCCACCCATCATTCTGTCAGAACAGCACATGAGGATTTAGACTTCAATGGTATTTAGTGGGATGTGATCATAGTATGTGCCCTTGATGTTTAGTTCGTGTAATAGATTAATTATAGGCCATGAGAACAGCGTTTGGTTGTAAACGTGAGTGGTAATGGGTTCGATTCCCACTCGGGGATGATTTTATTTAAATTATTTTAAATTATTCGCTGTAGTGCCTTAATCCGGCGGAAAGTGGTGAACCAAAATGTTGAAAGATAACGGAGTGTCTTAACACTAGGTTCTTCGCCATGCCATTCAGCCATGTACGGGATACAGCGTGAAGCTACAAAATATGCTTTACTCAAAAATAAGACAAATCACGGTGTTAAGCTCCGCAACTCATCACGCCATATGCCAAAATACGGTGGAAAGTAGAGAACGGAGTGTCTGAACACTTAGTCTCTCTGTCTACCCTATACTTTCAACGACTGCCTACTTTCAACTTGATGGGAAGTGATCATACTATGTGCCCTGGATGTTAGTTCGTGTAATAGATTAATTAAAGGTCATGAGAACAGCGTTAAAATATAAACGCGATTGGTTGTGGGTTCGATTCCCTTAAATATATTTAAATTATTGTAATTTTTCTCCTTTGGTATAAGACAAATCATGGAGTTGAGTTCTTTATCTCAGAACAAAATGTTTAGAGTCTAACGGAGTGTCTTAATTAATGTGCTCTTGATGTTTAGACCGTGTAATAGATTAGTCACAGGCCATGAGAACAGCGTTTGACTGTAAGCGTGACCGGTTCTAGATTCGATTCCCACTCGGTGTAATGATAATATTTAAATTATTAAAGGCGGCGTTAAAACTCACTTTATAAGATTCGGGTTGAAAGCGGCGGGCAGAGTGTCTCAACTGGATTGACTCTGACTTCCGCTGCTATGCAGATAGCTAAAACATTTATTGTATCACTAAGTCACTTAGGTGCCTGTCGTGGCGCAGAGGCTCAAGCGTGAGCTAGCGCGATAGGTTGTGGGTTCGGATTCCCACTTCAGGAAATGTAAACGTTTATTATTATTTTCATTTTGGTAACAAGGCGAGCGCGGCGTTGAGTTCCTCCACTCAGCATGCAAAGCCTCCAATACGGCGGAAAGTGGGGAGCAGGTGTCATAACACGTCAGTTCTGAAGTTCCTCTGCCTATCCTGCTATATGCAGGATACAGCGTGTGTGAAGCCTAAAAAAGAGTTAGGTATGTTTTTATTTCAAAACTCAATAACAAAGGTGAAAATTGTTAGTGTTCATAGTTTTTAAAGTGGTTTTTTAAAACTATGAACACTAACCTGGTCTCTTCTTTCAAATTTCAAATTCTTTGGTGGTAGAGGTTCGTCCTCCCGTCTGCTCACCTTGAAACCACTATCATGTCAAAAGACGAACCGCCAAATATCTTATGATGTGTTCCGGTTCGATGGCATGTAAGCCTGGTTTTCCCCTTTCCACCCATCCCTTTCCCCAAAGCCAGGTGGTTCCGATAACGGACTACTACATTATCACTCCCTTTCCATCTGTGGCCTCTAGGTTGGCAACGCATCTAGTACATCTCTTTATTGTTATGTAGATGTTCATGGGCGAAGGTAACCGCACCATCAGGCGGTCCTTCTGCTCGTTTGCCATCCGGTATCCATAAAAAAAAGAAAATAGTTCTAAGAAGTTCTCAGTTACGGACTTGCTCAAAGCACCTGGAACGTTTAAAACCTTTCAACAATTTTCTTTCCTCAGTGTGTGAAATAATACTTTAAAAGAGTTAAAATATTGAGACCATCGTGGCGCAGCGGAGACAACGTCTCACTGTAAATTGAACGTGGGTTCAATTTCCACTTGCGGGAATGATTATAGTTGAATTATTTTACTAATACCCTGTTGACGCGTTAACAACGCGTTGTCTTAAGTAATGTACATATATGTCACTTTATATAAACATGCATGTTAAACCATGGTGGTGTGTATAACATTTATTTGATTAAATTAATATATGTTTTATGTATTATTTTAAAAAGATATCATCATTCTGCACTCCTTTGCTATATAAATTATACGTGTGCCAAGTTTCATACTCCTCCGTCCGCGTAATTATCGTAAAAAGGGATACAAAGTTTTTGCTTCACCTATTTATATATAGATGTTTCCGCTTTGTATAAACAAAACGCGGCGTTGAGTTCCGCCAATCAACATGCAATGTCTTAAATCCAGGCGAAAAGTGGAGAACGGAGTGTCTTGACACTGAGCTAACTCTTGTATTATCTAGCTATGCGGGGTTAAGCGTGAAGTTGAAAGACAAAAAACGCGACAGTTTGTGGGTTCGATACCCACTCCAGGAAATGGAATTTTTCATTTTTTTGGGTTTGGTAATAAGGCAAAGTGCGGCGTTGAGTTCCGCCACTCAGCACGCCATGAACGGAGTGTCTTAACACTAGGTTCGCTCTTCCTACCCTGCTATATGCGGGATACAGCGTGAATATGTCATATGTATGAGAACCTAGTGTTAAGACACTCCGTTCTCCTTTACCCTACATTATAAAAGAGTATGTTAAACCACTGTAGTGTAGAATACAATTAAGGAGTGTTTGGTTTACTATTTTAGTATATTTTCGTAGTTATCGCTGAGATGAAAGGCCCCGGGCGAGGTGTCGCTGCCACGCGCACCACTCGATAACGAGTAGTGATGTCGTGTATCGATGTTTGTTTATCGATGAAATTTTATTTTTTTAAAAATATATATCGCATGAAAAACTAAACTAAGCAAAATTTTATTTAGCTTTTGTTAAATAATAAATTTGATCGAGGAGCTAAATAAGTTATATGGATTTATATAAAAAAAAAACAATTATTTTTTCTCTATGACCCAATGCTTAATTTAAAGAATAATAATGTAGGATTCTATTATATTTTATAAATTTATTATGTGAAAATGAGATTTTCTTCAAAGCGCAGCGTTTAGTTCCGCTACTTAACACGCAAGGTCTTGAATTCGGGCGGAATGCAGCGAACATGTTGACACTAGATCTTCCCTGATTACCTTGCAATAGGATAAAGCCTGAAAATAATTTGAAAATGTTTTTAAAAATAATACTTCTTATTTAAATAATTATGGCTATTTATATATTGTACTAACTAATTAAGCTACAAGCACAGCAGCCTGATTTAGATGTGAGTGGTGCACCCGCATCTAAATCCTTTTGATATAAAAGTTAATTTAAGATTATTACATATAAAACGATTAACTGCCGAAGGAATGCAATTTATTCTATATTTTGCTGTCTTTTAAATATATTTAGGGCTAGAAAAAATACCTAAAATCTGTATAAACTTTGAACAACACGGAGTCGAACTCTCGCGTCTAAATTAAATTAATCTTCAAATAACTTGTAGAACTCTTTATTTTTTTGTTCAGTTTCACAGGTACTACGAGTTTTTCCTTGCATAGCAGAGTAATGAGAGAGAATCTAGTGACGACACTCCGTCCTCCGTTTCCTGCCTTAATTCGAGACAATGCATATTGAGTGGCAAGCTACAAGGAAATTAAAATAATATAAAAATTCAAAGGTGGCATTAGTAGGATTTTTTCAAATTTGGTTAGGTAGAGAGAGGAGTGCGGAGAGGGGAGTGTGTTAACACGCATTTTAAAGAGGCTACCCCTTTAAACTTATACCTTAGGTCGTAAGTCCCAGGCACTCTCCAAACTCCTCTCTCTGCAACACGATGGGTACCCCGCACGGTGAATCCATGGATTGCTAAGGAGTTTCTTCTCAATACAACCTATCGAGTTTATTATTTTAAATTTTTAATCGACTTTATAAAAAGTTGGCAATACTCATTTCGACTGTGGATCAATTTTGATGATACTTTTTTCAATAAAATAAATATGATAAGTAGTTTTTGAGTTATTCGTAATAGTACTTTTAAGTGTATTTTTTTTTTGAAGTTGTTTTTATTAATTATAATTGAAATTTAACATTATATTATATTTATCGATACCCTCCCACCGCGGGCGTGCAGCTGTCGTACACACGCCGGTACACTCGGCGCACCGCTACCACCGAACTTTTATTTATTCTGTCACTTCCACGCTTTTTCTATTATAATAGCGAATTTTGCGTGATTTTCCTCTATACTACTATATTGTTTGATGTTTTGTTTAATAATTATATTTTTAAGTAACTCTTATAGATGGTGTGGTGAGAGAACACAGTGTTTAGTAGCGAGGGGTATAAATTTTAGTTAGGCAAGCCGGTACATCAAGGGAAGCCGTTGTATATTTATGGAAGCCGGTATATATAAGCCGATGTAAATTTAGGGAAGCCGGTAACTTTTAGGGAAGCCAATATATTTAGGGAATGTAGTATAGGATGTCAAGGTATTATTCACTATCGAATTTTAGCAATGACCTTTTTTTTAGGTTTATAAGATGTCAGAGCTTGTTTTTTTGCACTTTTATGCCCAATATTTAACTATGAAAATACATACATACATAGCTTCACGCTGTATCCCGCATATAGCAGGGTAGGCAGAGGGAACCTAAGAACCTAATGTTAAGATACTTCGTTCCCCACTTTCCGCCGAATTGAGGCATTGCGTGCTGAGTGGCGGAACTCAACGCCGCGCTTTGCCTTGTTACCAAACACAGGAAATGAATAATTCTATTGTAATCATTCTCCCGACTGGGGATTGGACCCATAACCGTCGCGTTTACAAACAGACGTTATCGCCACTGCGCCACTATGGTCTATAGTGTATTATTACCAATTTCTATTAAAAAAAACATGAAAAAATAGCATTTTCCATGTCATTGTGAATATAATAAGCTTGGCTATTCGTTCTCACGTAACTCATCATAGCGCGGCGTTTACTAAGGCCGTTCGATCTAAAGTGGGGCCATGAACTAAGCATTGTGGGTGTAAGGTATTTTTTTTGTATAATTTCACGCTTTATATTAAAATGCATGGCGGTGAGAGAGAACCTAGTGTTAAGACACTCTTGCCTAAATTCGGGATATGGTGTCTAGGGCAGCGGAACTGAACGCTGTATTTTGCCTTACCTGAACAGAGAAATGAAAACAACATGTACCGCTAAATAATTGGCTAATTTAGTGGTGAAATTTGATTTCGAGACCATCGCATTGGAGTGGTATAGCATCTAACTGTAGGATTTAAAGACGTGGCTATTGGGATCTGACCAAGCATTCTATTCAATTAAGCTAAACGTTCTTATCCAGCTATTTTATATTTATTTATTTGTTATAGTGTGTAACGCCTGTCGTGGCGCAGAGACACAGGCGTGCGACTGTAAACGCGACAGGGTGTGGATTCGATTTCCACTCCAGGGAATGGAATTTTTCATTTTCTGGGTTTGGTAACAAGCCGAAGTAAGGTAGTGGGTTCCGCCATTCAGCACGCAATGCCTCAAGTCGGCGGAAAGTGGGGAACAGAGTGTCTTAACACTAGGTTACTAGGTAACAAGCGTGCGACTGTAAACGCGACAGTTTGTGGGTTCGATTCCCACTCCAGGAAATGGAATTTTTCATTTCTTTCGGTTTGGTAATAAGTCAAAGTGCGGCGTTGAGTTCCGTCACTCAGCACGCCATGAACGGAGTGTCTTAACACTAGGTTCGCGCTTCCTACCCTGTTATATGCGGGATACAGCGTGAAGCTATGTATGTATGTACGTATGTTATAGTTAAAAATGTATGTTAAAAAAGTTAAAAATATGAGTTTAGTTTGAAAAAATTGAAAATTTGTTTTCTTACTTACCTTAACTCATCTTTTTGTTTGTACTTAAGCAACAAAAGACCAAAGATTAAACCACACTTTTCTATACTTCATTTTAAATTATTATTTTCTATACATTAGTAATTCAATTCATCCAAAAAATATATATAGTTTTACGCTGTATTCCTCACATAGCAGGGTAAGCAGAGGGAACCGGAGAACCTAGTCTTAAGACACTCCGTTCTTCCGTTTCCTTTCCCCACTTTACGCCGAAATGTGGTAATGCATACTGAGTGGCGGAACTCAGTGCCGCGCTTTGCCTTGTCACCAGAGCGAGGAAATGAAAGTATTATTTAATATTTTCATTTCCTGGAGTGGGAATTGAACCCACGCACGCTTGTACCTCTGCGCTTCGACAGGCCTCAAATATGATTATTATTTATTAAAGAGATAACATCGCTGCTCCAATTGAAAACTATCACAAATCAAAGAAGTGTAAGAAAATATATTTATTGCAAAAATACAACCGTAATATTTTATAATGATTACAAAAAGGAGGAGGCTGTCAATTTTTTGTGTGTGTGTGTTTGAACCAATTTTGATGTATTTTTTCTTATGTGATAGCTATTGCTTCTGAAGTGGACTCATATAAATTTAGTTAAGATCGGACGGGTAATTTTTGAGTTATTCGTAATAATTTTACTTTTAGTGCGTTTTATTTGAAGTCTTTTCTTTTTTTTTGTTAAAATCTTAAATGTTATATTTAAAAAAAGACACCCATTGACTTTGAATTTTAATGTCCATAGGTAACAACAGTTGCTCTTGAATTCAATTAAAGTCATACGTTTTATTATTTCTATTAGCTCTGTTGTTAAAAAGTTTAGTTTCCCTTGTGGTCTTTTGAATAAAAAAAAATGCGATATATTCAATTTCATTTTTTTTTTACCATCACGCGTGTATCCCGCATATAGCAGCAGAGGGAACCTGAGAACATACTGCTAAGATACTCCGTTCTTTTTCAACATTTCCGTTCCCCACTTTCCGCTGGATTGAGGCATTGCATGCTGAGTAGCGGAACTCAACGCCACGCTTTGCCTTGTTACCCAGGAAATGAAAATATTAAATATTGTTTAACATTTTTATTTCCTGGAGTAAGAATCGAACCCACAACCTATCGCGTTTACAATAGCACGCTTGTGCCTGCATTATTTAATCTAATATTACTTTAAAATAACGAAAATCGAACGCGTTACCACCAACACATGATATAGCTATACATATACAATACTAATTCAAATCTCTAACCGCACTCTCCAATATTAAAAGCTATTTACCCGAATGTCCCGAACTCCCGGTCCGGTATAAATAGCGGTTGGCATGCGTCGTCACGTGCTGCGTTTGTTCAGGCCGCGATTTAAGCGGGCCATGAAATAAGCGGGTGATGTTATTTATTTTATTAAAATAAAATGTATGGTTATGCCTTGTGGGTGGCCGTCTAACGGTAAAGACGGGTTGCAGGTTCGATTTCCACTCGAAGGAATGATTGGTTACAATGCGCACAGTGTTCAATTTGTCTTTTTTTTGGTTACGACATAGCTTTTTTCTCTTGAAACACCTTTTTTTGAAGTCGGAAAGTACTACACCAAAACATAAAAAATGATATTTATATAGTAATACATTCTATGTTATTCATATGTTTTTTCCTTGCAGCCTCTACTTCTGGCAAAGAAAGAAGATCACCAGAACAAGAAGAAGCCAGATCGTCCCCAACACCAGGTCCGCCAAGTCCTCAAAATAATGGAACTACAGGTAGAAATCTATTATATTACTGTTATTAACTTTTTTTTTTTTTTTTTTTTTAGTTCTATCAAAGTTATGAGCGTTACTCATGCGTCCTTTATTAACATTGGGCGGAACGCTGCGAACAGAGTGGCTTGACACTCGGTTCTCTTTGACTATAATATATGTTAGACTCAACTTAGTCACCTAAGTTTATTGAGATGACAGAAATATTTAGATCGCAAAAAAATGCCTTCAAATCCTATTTTTAATATATTTATATAGAAAATAGTATTATTTACAGAAGAAAGTCACGCTACTGCTATTTGTGGTAGTAGGTAGTGGCTCTTCATCCTTTTTAGATTGACACATCCCACATAACGGTTAGCAGAAGAAAACCTAGTGTCTAGACACTCTGTGTGTGAGAATAATTTAAATATAATCATTTCGCCAAGTTAGGATTAAGATGATTTCCCACTGCCCCATGATGGTCTCTCTATATTATTTATTACTATTTTCTACCTTGTTACAGCAACTCTCTCCTCAACAGAGTCCCTCTCTCCGCCATTGCCGGAGGGTTCCCGGTCAGCGCCCGCATTGCAGCGGCTCAGGCGTTTTCTGTCAGCTTTACATCAGTTCGCATCAGACGTGGGCTCCGAAACGGGAGAGAGAGTTCGCCAGTTAATATTTAATTTGGTTGTAAGTATAAGATTCCATTTTTTTTTAAGTTGTTGATTTTTTTTCGTATTTATTATATTTACTACGGATATATGGTCTGTATTTTTTTCTATCTATTACATTCTTTAATTGTATTTTTTTCCAACGTTCTATAAGTTACGAAAATTACGAAAATTATGAGGATGGAGGAGCATGAAACTTGGCACACTTATAGTTTATATAGAGAAGTAGAGGAGGAAGCAGAATGCTAAGATTTTTTTTAAATAATGCATAAAAAGTATTAAATTAACAAAATACACACACACACACACACACTACCATGATTTGACATCTATGTTTATATAAAGTGACATATACGTCACTACGCAATGCGTTTTTAACGCATTCACGGGGACACTAGTATTTAATATATCTTTATTGTTATTATTTGTTCATCAGGCTGGAGTGGTGAATATAGAAGATTTCCAGTCGGGAGTACAAGAATGCACAAATTATCCTCTCAGAGCCTCCGTGCCGGGGTTCCTCAGAGCATTGTTACCGCTGGCACAGAGGGACTTACATGCGAGGGCGAGAAGAGTGAAACAGGTTCGATTTAATGACAAATAATTTTATCATTTAAGATAGTAGTAATAACAAAATTATTTAAATTATTTTAACTTTTCCGCTCTGGTAAGACAAAAGGCGGCGTTGAGTTCCGCAGTAAGTCGCAATGTATTTATTACGGACGGAAGGCGGAGATCGGAGTGTCTTGACACTTACTTTTCGCTACGCTACTCTGCGTGAAAAAATGCGTGTAGCTATTTAATATCTTACTTATATCATAAATACTTACTTAGGTAACCTAACTTCACGCTTTATCCCTAGCGGGGTAGTCAGAGAAAACGGAGCGCCAAACGCTGCGGTCCCTGCATACCTCTTTCGCCTTGTCCACAGTCATTAACCTCTTCATGCATGCCCTCTGGGAAGTCCTCATGCTTTACGTGACTTTCCTCCAGTATCATTGATACCATAAATGCAAAAGCTTATGAGCATAAATATTTGTTACTTTTCTTTTTTACCATTTAAAATTGTCTTCTTTTACTCTCTTTTACATTATAAGTATATAATAATTAAGATTTTAGCAAAAAATAAATCATTAACGCCTGTCGTGGCCCTGAGGCACAAGTGTGCGATTGTAAACACGACGGTTGTGGGTTCGATTCCCACTCCAGGAAATGGATTTTTTTTTCCTGGGTTTGGTAACAAGGCAAAACGCGGCGTTGAGTTCCGCCACTCAGCACGCAATACCTCAAATCGGCGGAAAGTGGGGAACGGAGTGTCTTAACACTAGGTTCCCTCTGCCTATCCTGCTATATGCGGGATACAGCGTGAAGCTGTGTATGTATGTATGTATGTAAGAAATCATTTTTAATATGAATAATTCTAAAACTACTTAACAGACCGAATTTTAATGGGACCTAGCTATCATATAAAAAAAATCATCAAAATTGATTTACCCAGTCAAAAGTTGCGCGGTAACACATAAAAAATATAGTTTTATTCCTTTTTTTGAAGTCTGTAAAATTAATACTAATTTATTTATTTATTTATTTATTGTTAACAGACTCCTCTGCAGTATATTAGATCGCACGAGCACCTTGTACTAGAGTCGGGTGGGGACAGCAGTGACATATTCGCGCCACAACCCGGACCCGGCGATACCGCGACCAAACGACGAGCGAGCGATCCGTATGTATTGATATACTATACTACTAAATAGCGCTTGTCGTGGCGCAGAGGCACAAGCGTGCAAGTGTAAACGCGACAGGTTCGATTCCCACTCCAGGCAAAAAATATAATATTTTCATTAAAAAAAAGAACTACTAATTTTATATAACATTTGTTTAGTATTTTCATTTCCACTCTCTGGTAACAAGGCTAGTGCGGCGTTCAGTTCCGAGTACGCAATGTCTCAATTCGGTGGAACAGTTTTCGCTTTTTAGCTTCATGCTGTATCCGGCACATAGCAGGTTAGGCAGAGGGAACCAACGTGTTAAGGGTGTTTTAACCCGTTCTCTTAAGATTTCCGTTCCCTTCTTTCCACCGAATTAAGGCATTTCGTGCTGAGTGGCGGAACTCAATGTTCAAAGTCAAAGTCAAATAATTTTATTCAAAATAAGAAGTTACAAGCTTCATTTTTTGAACGTCAAATAATTTACCACCGGTTCACTAAATTTAATGCCTCAGACCTGCGAAGAACCGGCGCAAGAAACTCAGCGGGACTAATTTCTTTTTTTTCTTTTTTTTTTTTTTTTTTTTTTTTTTTTTTTTTTTTTTTTTTTTTATATTCGACAATGGTTTACAATTCTTTATTATTGGCAATGATACCTTTGAAACAGACAAAGAGTTCAAAATTCAAATTATAAAATATTATTAATTTTTATATATTATTTATATTTATATAAGATATCTGATAAACCTCTTGACTTCTTCTTAGGAAAATATAAATGAACAGTTACGGCCAGCAGCTTTGTTTGCGTGACTGTAAAACGTAAAATCTCGTTTTTTTGAGATTCCATCAGAATTTCGAAAAGTCCTCTCGTAGTACTCCCCTACACTCTCCAAGGAACTTGGATGTTAAAATTCAACTTTCTACGCCGAGTAACTTACTCTACTATCTTACTAAAAGGCACAGCTGGTGCCTTATCTGTCAGTCATTCAGTAACTTCTCAGTAACACGTTTCCTTTCCCTGTGAGGGGACGGGGTTAGAATACAATTCCCCTCCGCTGCTGGGTAGCGTCTCGTAAGAGGCGGGTATCCCAGTAGTTAGGTGGTTGGAGGTTTGTCCTCCGACTGGCTCGCGATCACTATCATGTGAAAGACGAACCGCAAAATATCAAATGATGTGTTCCGGTTCGGTGACATGTAAGCCAGGTTCTCCCTATTCCCACTCATCCTTTCTCCAGAATTTTGTGGTTCCGATGGCGAACTACCGCGGGCACATTATGTCCTTCCCCTCCCATATAAATACTAGATCGGCGACGCATTTACAAAGTTGTAGATGTCCATGGGCGAAGGATCACTTACCTTTAGGTGGTCCTTCTGCTCGTTTGCCATCCTTCATCAATAAAAAAAAAACTTAATATTTTTTTGCTAAGGCAACGTATGTTTTATGTCATTATTTTCATTAGTTTAAATAATTATTCTCATATCAAGGAATTTAAGATACTGACGGCGACGTGACCCATTAACGTCAAACACATGCTATTCGATGAACTTTTTGCGACGGGAAATGAACCCGCGCTAATGGTCATCCATTTGGAGGGTTTTGATATATTATAGGCCGTAGTAGTGTAGTGGGTCAGCGTCGGATTGGTAATGAGTTCGATTCCGTTTCGGGGTGATGACTATATTTAAATCTATATACGAGTATAAATACGAGAAGCAAAGACTTTATTTTTACGAAAATTACGCGGACGGAGGAGTATGAAACTTGGTACACTTATAGTTTATATAGCGAAGGAGTGCATAATTATAATATCTTTTAAAATAATACATAGCAAGCATATAAAATTAATAAAATAAATGTTACACACACTACCATGGCTTGACATCCATGTCATAAACCATGACATAAAGTGACATTTTGCTAGGCAACGCGTTGTTAACGCGTCAACATTTCTCATTTGTCCAAAGTCAAAGCATAGAATCTGAATAATATGTGATAATAGTATGCATGCTAAAATATAAAACAATTTTTAAATATTCTATTCTAAAATATTATAAAAATAATAAACCTTACAATTATCCTAACACTCCAGATGAATCCATGTCATTTTCAGGAACTTCAAAAAAAAAAAAGATTAGAAGGTGTATAGCTCTTATTGTAAAACCCTGACTCAAAAAAAAAAAAAAGTCTCAAGGGACACCCGGATGGAACGAAGTTCTTCGACGCACTAATTAGTAAAGGAATTGTGGTCATTAAAAACCTGATGAATTCTACCAAGCTGCTAAGTAGTAATGAGAAACACGAAACGAGAAAATAAACATATTTATTTTCTATGAGAGAGAGGAGGTAGAGGCATTACAGTGACAGAGAAACACGGGCGCGGCAACTATAGCAAAAAGTGTCGTTACAACTTTTGGTCTTAAATTTTTCCGTCCAATCCGTTCCGCGATAAGGAGCTACGTTTCAAAAAAAAGGTCTCAATTCCACTGTACTTTTTTTACGTGTTACCACATAATTTTTTACTGGGAAAATTAAATTTGATAATTCTTTCTATATATAATAGTTTGTGCTTCTGATATGCTGGTCACATATACATTTTGGGTCATTTAAAAATCAAGATTTGACAATTAGTTTTCGATTCGTAATAAATTTACTTTTTAGTGCATTTATTTAAATCAATTTCCTTTAATAAAATTTGAATCACTAAACTCCCCGCTCTCCGTCAACCTAGCTATAAAGTAACTTTTCCACGAACACCATAATCGGCAACATAATATACCACATTTTGGCACCGCGTTCCACTAATATGCATTCGTTAGCTTTGAGCTACTGTTATTAGAATCGCGCCCGCGTTACAAAATTTGGCAAGAGCACCCACCACGCCAATAACTTACGCTAAATTAACTTCATATAGCTTAGTTATTACTTGTACAGCTTTAACGCCTAAGTTTCGATACAGCGGGGACTGAAATACGGTAAATCATTTTGTAAATATTTAAGAGAAACCAAAGGCACAAGCGTGCGTGTAAACGCGACAGGTTGTGGGTTCGATTCTCTATCCAGGAAATGAAAAGGATGATGAATTATTTATAATAATTATTTTTAATATTTTCGTTTCCTCGCTCTGTTAAGGTAAAGCGCATTGATTCCCGCCGCTTAGGACTCAATGCCTCAATTCAGCTGAAAGTGAGGATTGGAAATCTTAATAGAACGGAGTGTCTTAACACTTTGTTCTCGGGTTCCCTCTGCCTACTCTGCTACTTAGATTAGTTGAGGCCGTCGTGGCGCAGCGGGTATTTTTATTTTTTTTTATATATATACCGGATGGCAAACGAGCAGAAGGACCGCCTGATGGTAAGTGGTTACCTTCGCCCATGAACATCTACAACACAAGAGATGTACTAGATGCGTTGCCAACCTAGAGGATACAGATGGAAAGGGACGATAATGTAGTAGTCCGCTATCGGAACCACCACATTTTGGGGAAAGGATGGGTGGGAAAGGGGAAAACCTGGCTTACATGCCATCGAACCGGAACACATCATAAGATATTTGGCGGTTCGTCTTTGACATGATAGTGGTCGCGAGCCAGACGGAGGACGAACCTCCTACCACCAAACAAAAATTTACTTACTTCTGATTTACTTCTGATTGTAAATGCATGTGTTGTAGATTCAATACCCAAACAAAAACTTCTTGTAAGGAAAGCGGGGAACGGAGTGTCTTGACACTAGGTTCTGTCTGACAATCTTACTATGCGAGGAAAATTATTAGACCTTTTTTAGCCTCACGCTGTATCCCCCACATAGCAAAGTAGACAGAGGGAACCTGAGAACCTAGTGTTAAGACACTCCGTTCTATTAAGATATATTAACAAAGTAATATACATGTGTTGTAAAAATAAAAGACTTGAGTTATTATTTTTTTTAAATATAAACTAAATACATAAATGTAAAAAATGGAAGACAAGTTCATTATAAAGAATACGTGTGTTTGTTCAATCCATCATCGCGTGCTCTTGGTCTATACGAATTTCATACTTTATAAATTATAAATGTAATCTAATGTAACTAATGTTTTGGTTTGGTGGTAGGAGGTTCGTCCTCCGTCTGGCCCGCGACCACTATCATGTCAAAGACGAACCGCCAAATATCTTATGATGTGCTCCGGTTCGATGGCATGTAAGCCAGGATTTCCCATTCCCACCCATCCTTTCCCCAAAATGTGGTGGTTCCGAGAACGGAATACTACATTGTCCTCCTCTTCCATCTGTATCCTCTAGGTTGGCAACGCATCTACAACATCTCTGGTGTTGTAGATGTTCATGGGCGAAGGTATCCACTTACCATCAGGTGGTCCTTCTGCTCGTTTGCCATCCGTTATCCATAAAAAAATAAAAAAATCCGTAGATGCTTTTCAAATAAGCAAGTCCGTAGATGCGTTGCAAAAAAGCAAGTCGGGAAGTTTTCATACCTGTCAGACATTGAATCTAATGATCGGGGAGAGGAGAACGGAGTGTCTTAACACTAGTTTTTTATACATAGCCCGTATCATAAAGATACCTGAATGCGCGAATATAGAAAAAAAACGTAGAAATAAATATATCATAATATTCAATCTGGTGGAAAGTGGGGAACGGAATTGTTGAAAGAGAACGGAGTGTCTTAACACGTCGATTCTCAGGTTACCTCTGCCTATCCTGTTAGGTGCGGGATACAGCGTGAAGCTAAAAAAACATAGATTTGAACCCATAATCGTCTCGTCTACAGTCATACACTTTCCCATTGCGCCACGATGATCTCATTTCATGTAATTATCATAATTTAAGTAAATGTAACATATTTGGCAATCCTAATTATCGTATAACAAACTTTTGATCGGGGCTAAACGCTGATGGCTTTCCGAGTGCCATCAGATGGCATCACATGGCGCCTCTCTACTGAACAAGTAATGTCGTTTAAATTTCACATGTTTTAATTGAAAATTACATATTTATGCTGGTTTGGAAAATTTTGTGTGACTTGTTGAAATGTTACATGTTGACATGTATGTATTATTATAAAGACAAGAGTTCCCGTAGACGCGTTAACAACGCGTTGTATATCAGTGTATATGTCACTTTATATAAACATGGACATCAAAAATGTATGCATTATATTAAAAGTTATATCATTCTGCACTCCTTAAACTATAAGCGTGCCAAGTTTCATGCTCCTCCGTCTACTTAATTTTCGTAAAAAGAGACTCTAGAGAAAAATGCACTAATAAGTAAAGTAATTGTTAGGTATAACTGAAAATCTGATAATTCGATCTTAACTAAATTTAAATGGGGCTAGAAGCACTTGCCATCATATAAAAAAGAATCGTCTAAATTCATCAAGTAAAAAATTATGCGGTAACGTAAAAGAAACCAGTCGAATAAATAATCTAATTAAATAGAATTTTATCATTTACTTATATGAAAATTGAATTTTAATATTTAGGATTAAACAATAATTCCATATTAGCATAAGATATTTGTTCATTTCTTGATATTTATCATTATGGCCAAATTACTATATGTATACGAATTAATCTTGTAAATACACTTTCACGCCAAAACTACTCATCCAATTGTCATGGACAAAATATCCTATATATATATTATTAAGACTGAAGAAAAAATTCCTGAACGTACTATAAATATTTGACAACAAAAATATGTCATTAATTGGTTAGGTAGAGAGAGGAGCGCGGACAGTGGAGGTGAACGTTAATGCGCATTTTAAAAGGGGCCCCTTCAACCTACACTTGGATCGTAAGTCGCAGGCAACTCTCCAAACTCCTCTCTCTGCAACGCGATGGAGATGCACCCGCACGATGAATCCATGGTGCGCTAAGAAGATTCTTCTCTTATGAAGTTAGAGCGCCTGGAGAGTGACATATTTTTGTTAATATTACTTCAATAATTTACCATTTAAAATGCGGGCGAAACCGCGGGAAACAGCTAGCTATATTTCTCTTAAGTTTCATCTAAATATATTCAGCGTTTATTCTCACAAATTTTCGCATTTCCAATACTAAAAGAATAAATCATAAACTTTACCATTCAGAATTAAGATCAAAACAATTCAATAAAATAAGTTTTCCAAAATCCAAAATTACCACCAAAATACCTCTCGTTCACGAACAAAAGCCTCGCACTAAACAAAGGCGGCACCATTGTTTATGAGAAATTGGTAATTAATTGAACGCGGTCCAAAAACCGCGTATAGATTACGATCTTTCAAATGCATTTCAGCTCAATGCGTGTTCAATGTATTGGCGTAGTTCCATGTTGTGGTACTTTTATGGTACACGCCATACGCTATAATGCACGATTATATTGAGAATTTAGTATGAATATTTATTTGTTATTTTCAGCTTCACGTAGTGTTGAGACACTCTGTTGCCCACTTTCTAACTAAATTTGAAATTTTGGGTCATAGAATTCAACGCCTGCCGTGGCGCAGGGGCAAGCAAGCGTGCGAATGTAAACGCGATAGGTTGTAGGTTCAATTTCCACTCCAGGAAATGATTTTTTTACAAAGCGCGGCGTTTAGTTCCGCCACTCAGCACGCAATGCGCAATTCGGCGGAAAGTGATGAACGTAGTGTCTTGACACTAGATTCTCAGGTTTCTTCTGCCTCACCCTTTTATATGCGGGATACACCGTAAAACTAATATGAATGTTTATTTGTTATTTTCCACTTGACGTAGTGTTGAGACACTCCGTTGCCCACTTTCCAACTAAATTTGAAATTTTGTATATTGAGTAATGGAACTCAACGCCGTGCTTAGAGTTACCAGATCGGTGTAATGAAGTTTCGAGTTTTTGCCGCGTAGAAGGTTTTGTATTCTGGTGTTCCGTCCGAATTTGAAATATGAGAATGTGTTGAGTGGCGGAATCCGACAATCTTACCAGACATGGAAAATGAAAATGGTTTAAATATCATCCACCCAAATTGAGGATCGGCGTATGATCTCATGTATACACGTGTGATTTCATGTGTGGACGTATGATTTCATGTGTGGATGTATCATTTCATGTGTGCATATATGACTTCATGTGTGGACATGTGATTATTTGAGTAATTTTGGCGGGAAAGAGTAACAAACATATTTACATTCACACTTATAATATTAGTAGGGATTTCCGGTGTATCTTATATTTTGAGGCACGCGTTCATTGCGATAGTTTGTGCATTTGGTAATAAATAATAATAGGAACGAGAGGCCGGTGTTAGATACGACTGTTTAATCGGGCTTTTACGTGATTTCATTATTCCTGTTTTTAACGACAATTAAAAACTTAAAGATTTTTTGACTCCGCGCTTTGCAGGCTCTGCAGAGAGTCTAGTGTCAAAACTCTCCAGTTCTCCCACGTATATATTAAAGATAATCTTGCACCTTAACTTTAAATAAAAAACGTAAATACTTGTTTTTTTTTCAGTTTTCGTAATAACTTCCGGAGATTCTCTATATGTTGTTCTATACTCCCCAAGGAACCATGCTAAATTTTCGCTTTCTATGTCTAATAGTTTGGGCTGTACTTTATCTGTCAGTCAGTCAGGCAAGCGTTGTATATATGTAAAAATAGACTGACGTGTAGAAATCCCTTATTTACCGACTTCAAAAAAGGAGGAGGTTCTCAATTCTATTCTATTATTTGTATGAGAGTTAGCTTATAACTTTTAGTGGGTCATTAAGATAGTGCTTCTGATATATCCTAGTGTCCTATTTAAATGTAGTTAAGACTTGATGAGAAGTTTTTGAGTTATTCGTAATAATTTCGCTTATTGGTGCATTTTGTTTAATTTCAGTTTCCTTATTTTGTTACACCTCTAGTTATTACTTGAAAAATTTAGTTAAGTTATATAAAAAAAAATATAGTTTTCATTTATTTATGAGGTCATTTATGACCCCATTTTAATTAAATAATCGTAAATATACAAACGATGTAAGACAATAGAGTACAAAGTTAGGCAATTAGCGATAAACTTTAAATTTAGTTTGGTGGTAGGAGGTTCGTCCTCCGTCTGGCTCGCGACCACTATC
>JAKGSA010001886.1:13427-25280 GCA_033558755.1 Philaethria dido | reverse complement strand
CACCGGGGGGGTGAGGGAAGAGGGTGCTCAGTCCCTGCGAAATGCTTGAGAGGATGCCGACAGGCGCAAGGGCGCCCCGAAGTTTGGACCTGTGGAGACTGTGTTTATATACATGCATTGAATGTTTATTATAACTGTGATATTTGCAGGGCGTAAAAAGCGATATGACTACTAGTGTTTCATTAATATAAATAGATAAGTTCCTAACTTAAATATAAAATAAGATAGAAAAAATGATTTGTGTTCTATTGAAATGTCCGGGGCTACCCGACTTTCCTCTACAATCAATATTTTCAAGTTATTAAGAATTTAACCTTATTTATGCTTACTTATGCTGGGAAATAAAAATAATTTGAATATTATTTCCCCAAGTGAAGTTTACGAATATAAAAAAAAAATCCGCTGAGTTTCTTGCGCCGGTTCTTCTCAGGTCTGAGGCATTAAATTTAGTGAACCGGTGGTAAATTATTTGACGTTCAAAAAATGAAGCATGTGACTTCTTATTTTGAATAAAATTATTTGACTTTGACTTTGACTTTGACTTTGAGTGGTAATCGAACCCACAACTCACGTCTACAGTTAAACACTGTCTCGGTGCGCTGCGATGGCCTCTGAGTATAATTTATAAACATAATATAACCTTGATTTTGCATATCAAGTTATTAATTTAGCAGTTTTAACTTAAAAGAATTTAAATAAAAACGTAACTAAGTGTCAAATTGCATTTCCTTCTATGATACATATCATAAGGACTAGATCACAAGATATCGATTTATCTATATATAAATACGTGAAGCAAAAACTTTGGACCCCTTTTTACGAAAATTACGCGGACGGAGGAGCATGAAACTTGGCACACTTATAGTTTATATAACTAAGGAGTGCGGAATGATAATATTTTTTAAAATATTGCATAAAAAGTATATTAAATTAAAAAAATAAATGTTACACATACTACCATGGTTTGACATCCATGTTTACATAAAGTTTTTTTTTTTTAATTGATCGAATTGGTAGACGAGCAGAAGGACCACCTGATGGTAAGCTGTCCTTCGTCCATGGACATTTACAAAACCAAAGGAGTTGTAAATGCGTTGCCGACCTAATGTTCAGATGGGAGGGGGAGGAAATAATGTAGTGGCCGTGGGAGTTCGTCATCGGAACCACCACATTCTCACATAAAGTGACATATACATTGATAAAGACGAAGCGTTGCTAACGCGGCAACGTTGTCCACGTTGACTTGTTAACAACGCGTTTAAATAACACGTTTTTATTTAAATTAGCTTAAATAAAAACGTGTCAAATTGCATTTCCTTCTATGATGCATAACATAAGGACAAGATCACAAGGAAGACATTTACTTTATAATGTTAATGAGACATTCTCTCAATATGTACAATGATTTTAAATTATATAATTTTTATTACTATAAAATTATAAGAAATGTCAGGGTTGGTATTAAACTACTACAATATTTTATTACTAGATTTATTTCTAAAAAAAACCATTATTATGAGGCCATTCGTGGCGCGGAGGCCTGCGACTATAATGTGACAAGCTATGGGTTCGATTCCCACTCCAGGAAATGAAAATATTAAATAATATTCCGCCACTCACCACGCAATGCCTCAATTGGGTGGAAAGTGGAGTGGAAAACGGAAATGTTATAATAAAAGAGAAAGGAGTGTCTTAACACTAGGTTATCAGGTTCCCTCTGCCTACCCTGTTATGTACGGGCTACAACGTGAAACCAAAAATGTTATTATTATGAATATATTCATTCTTTAAATCTCAAACGCAATGCTTCAATCCGGCGGAAAGTGGGAAACGGAATTGTTGTAAGACGACGCAGTGTCTTAACACTACGTTCTTAGGTTCCCTCTGCCTACCCTGCTATGTGAACGATACATCGTGAAGCTAAAAAAAAATATTGTATTCGTTTTTGACATCCTTAAATCTTAAACTATATGCAAACTCGTCAGGACTATTTTAAGATCTATCCTAGGTTACTTTCTTATCCTGCGAAAATATATGCTATGGATTAATTTTTTCTCAAGTTTCAACGTTCAATTTTTTTCAGCTTTTCCCGTTTAGTATGGTACACAGAGACTAGTGCCAAGACGGAGTGTCTTCCGTAATGTCTTGAATTCGGACAGAAAGTGGAAACGTAGTGTCTTAACACTAGTTTCTCTCTATTCTATTTGGTGTATACTTTGTTTGGTGGTAGGAGATTGGTCCTCCGACTGGCGACCACTATCATGTCAAAGACGAACCGCCAAATATCTAATGTTGAGTTCCGGTTCGATGACATGTAAGCCAGGTTTTCCCTATTTCCACCCATTCTTTCCCCAGAATGTGGTAGTTCCAATGGCGAACTGTCGTGGCCACTACATTGTTCTCCATTTGTATACTCTAGGTCGGCAACACATTTACAAGTCCTCTGGTGTTGTAGATGTCCATGGGTGAAGGTAACCGCTTACTTATCTAATAAAAAAAATATACCTTATTATTGTTATACATTCATAAATATCTTAAGATGCCATTTGTCATATATATATATATATATATATATATATATATATATTTTACTATACTTAGTATATTTTACATTAGTATTTTAAAGTAGGTACAGTTATTTACGATCGTGACTCATTACATAAGGGCTAAGAGGTAAGACAAAGTATTTATTTAGTTTTCAACAGGCACGTTCGAAGCGCTATAATAGACAGGGACAGTGTGTGATTAAAACGCGAATGCTCATAGGTTCGAATCCCATTCATGGGGATGATTACATTTAAGGTAAGTAAGGTAAGTAGTCTGGTAACTAATGCCTATTTTCATGACTTTTTTGGAGGGTGTTTTTTTATAGGAAAATAAAAATTAATTATCGTGAATATTTAAAGTGTTCTTATTTACATATTGAAAATATAAAAAAAAGTTATTTGAAAAAATTTTATAGCTTATAACTAATATTATCGTGAAAAAAAATTGATTTTTTGAATCCAAGTTGCCAGACTACTAACTTAAATCACTATTATTTCTCCACTTTGGTGTGGCAAAGCGTGGTAGACTTTCGTCACTTAACAAGCAATGTCTAGAATTCAGGCAGAGTGTTTTACTCTGACTGTCTGAATTTTAATATAAAATTACTGTAATTTAAAGCAAAATTGTAATTTAACACCTGTCGTGGCGCAGAAGCACAAGCGTGCGGCTGTAAACATGACAGGTTGTGGGTTCGATTCGCAATCCAGGAAATTTTAGTATTTTCATTTCCTGGGTTTGGTAACAAGGCAAAGTACGGCGTTGAGTTCCGCCACTCAACACGCAATGCCTCAATTTGGCGGAAAGTGGGGAACGGAATTGTTGTAAGAGAACGGAGTGTCTTAACACTAGGTTCTCAGGTTCCCTCTGCCTACCCTGTTATATGCGGGATACAGCGTGAAGTTGAAAAAAAAATATTATAAAGCAAAATTCTTTATTGAATTTGAACTTAGACCTATTACCACTAAGCAGTTAAGTCTAAAGATAACTATATACTTGGAACTAAGCTACTTAATTTTACTAAAAATTAAAGACTAAATTTTTCAGTGTCCTAAAAGGTCATCTAGCCTATTAAAATAAAATTTATTATTATAGCTTAATAAATGTTTAAATTTATCTCTTTATATAAAATTATACCTAATTTATTAATAAAATAAATATTTTTAATGTTTGGTGGTAGGAGGTTCGTCCTCCGTCTGGCTCGCGACCACTATCATGTCAAAGACGAACCGCCAAATATCTTATGATGTGTTCCGGTTCGATGGCATGTAAGCCAGGTTTTCCCCTTTCCCACCCATCCTTTCCCCAAAATGTGGTGGTTCCGATAGCGGACTACTACATTATCCTCCCTTTCCATCTGCATCCTCTAGGTTGGCAACGCATCTAGTACATCTCTTGTGTTGTAGATGTTCATGGGCGAAGGTAACCACTTACCATCAGGCGGTCCTTCTGCTCGTTTGCCATCCGGTATCCATAAAAAAAAAAAAAAAAATTTGCGCTTTGTAGTTGACACCTAAGAACTGCGCCAAAATGACGCCAAATAGTTGTGGATTTGATTTTCCTTATGTATAATGCTTTATCCCCTATAGGAGGGTAGTCAGAGAGAACCTAGTGTTAAGACACTCCGTTTTCCACATTCCGTCCGAATTCGAAACATTACTCGTAGAATAGCGAAAATTTCTAGAAAAATGTATTAAATTTGAAGGGATTTGAACCCGAGCCTCGTAGAATCATCCAAGCGCTGACTACTAAACCATACGTTTAAAACGGGTTTGTATTATATAAGTAAGTAGTAAGTAAGTTTGAATAATGCTCTCTTTTTTTTTAACTTCACGCTGTATCCCGCATATAGCAGAGAGGGAACCTGAGAACCTAGTGTAAAGACACTCCGTTTCCTTCTTTCCGGCGAATTGAGGCATTGCGTGTTGAGTGGTGGAACTCAACGCCGCGATTTGCCTTGTTACCAAGCCCGAGAAATGAAAAATTCCATTTCCTGGAGTGGGAATCGAACCCACAACCTGTCGCGTGGCACGCTTGTGCCTCTGCGCCATGACAGGCGTTATGTGATGCGCTATTTGATATGGGTAATTCAAGTACTGCGAATTTTTTTGAGGTATGGTAAGCAGTCATCACAAATATATGAACACAAAAAAATCATTAGGTCTGACGTAAAATGACCAAGCAACATGCTTTCCTAAAAAATAGGTAGACAACATATAAGTAAGATGATAAGAAAAAAAGACCAAAAACCAAGTACAATTATTACGAATAACTCAAAAAATACTAATTATACCTTAACTAAATTTAAATGAGACCATAACAGAAGCATTAGCTGTCATATAAAAAAGTACAATAAAAATTGGTTTACCCAATAAGAAGTCATGTAGTAACACAAAAAATACAGTCGTATGGAGTCGCTCGAACAGCCGTGACCGATAGTGCAAACGTGAAATGTGGACAGACATATATTTATTTTCATGATGTGGATCCACTAAGAAGGGATTAAAAAAAAATTACCCTGAAAGCAAGAAATAGGGGATGAAAGTTTATATGGAAATATCCTTAAATTGGCACCGACTTTTATAAAAGATCAAATTAAAACTCTTAAAAATATTTAACTGCAGTGTTTCGTGGTTTGTTTGATTTCACTCCCTAAGGGTGCAAGTAAGGGTTTGAAACTTGTAAGATCCAAAGCTTCATGCTACCTTTGGTCGCAATAACTGACATCCACGCGGGTAAAGCCGCGGGCGGAAGCTAGTGGGGTATAAGATTAATTTGTATAAAATTACAAACTTCATTCTACATGAATTGTGATAACTGAGGCTATCAGTTTTTGCTATCAAAAAATGTTGTAACGAAAAAAAAGCATTTATACTTTATATATACGATACGATAAAAAAAAGCATTTATATTTAAATATGTCATGATAATATCGTAAAATTGATAATTTCATGAAATGCCTGGAGTTTCTCATTTTCCGCCCAATTGAGGCATTGCATGCGGAGTGGCGGAACTAAACGCCGCGCTTTGCCTTGTTACCAAACCCAGGAAATGAAAAAGTCCATTTCGTGGAGCCCACTCCAGGCTATGACTACCCACCCGGTGTAAGGTTAAAAGTGAAATTAAAAAAAAAAACTATTTTTTTGTTTGTCCTTGAATATATTTTTTTACTTAGAACGTTAGACAAAATATGTTTTTTATTTAACATGGTTAATTTTTATTTATTAATAATATAATCGAAAATGGAATTCCAATATTATCTTCAAAATTTTTTAACGGAATTAAAAGGAACTTAAATCACTTAAATTGTTAAATATTTTTATTATAAAGTAAAAAAAGGAATTATTGTGTTATTTTTTTATTTTTAATTAAAAAAAATAAATAATAGTAATATAAATTAATTATGGAAAATTAATTAATGGAAATATAAATCAAATATTCAATCAATAAATAAAAATATATGGCTTAAGATTAAAAATATTTGAATGAACTTAAAACTTAAAAAAGCCGGAAATTTAATATTTCATTTATTCATTATTCATCTCCAATATATTTTTTATACCACCAAACTTTATATACCACAAAAAAAAAACTTAAAAAAAAAATATATATATTTTGATTAAAAAAAAAACAAACCGTAATCGACATGCCTCTATTTCTCTAGCAGAGTTCAGTCAACGTTTAGACTCGGGCGATGTTCGACGCGGACCATAAAGCTAGTGAATGTGTGACCAATACGTGAAAATAATAATTTAAAAGTTCAGTGTAGTTATATTTCTTATAATTTATAATAAAAAGTTTAAATTTGGTAAGTACTTCTATAAATACTAGAGTAGAGTTTGAACTAGATCAAAAATAAACTAGTTCTCGTTTTTATATTGTTTTGAATCGTATTTGGGACGCAACGGGACTTGAACTTGTGACCTATTTTGTTTTGTATATCTGTATTAGAATTTGTATAAGAATAATATATATTATTAGCTATAACTGTCTTCCAGAAAAAGAACTAGTTATTGATATGATTTTTTTTAACTTCACACTGTATCCCGCATATAGCGGGGTAGGCAGAGGGAACCAAGCAACCTAGTGTTAATACACTCCATTCTCTTTCAACATTTCCATTCCCAACTTTCAGCCGAATTGAGGCATTGCGTGTTGAGTGGCGGAACTTAACGCCGCGCTTTGTCTTGTTACCAAACCCAAGAAATGAAAATACTAAAGTTTTACATTTCCTAGAGTGGGAATCGATCCCACAATCTGTCGCGTTTACAATCGCACGCTTGTGCCTCTGCGCCACGACAGGCGTTTTTTAAAGTGTATTATCGCATAACTTTTTACATGCATGATAGCTAGTACTTCAAATACAGTCTTATTTAAGTTTAGTTTAGACTTGACGAACTGTTTTGGAGTTATTTGTAATAATGTGATATTTTATTTACAGTTGGTTTTTTCTTTTTTATCTTAATCTAAAGTTTAATTATTATAGTCTCATATTATGATTTTTTAATATTTATTCATGTGCTTAAAAAGAACACCGCAGCTTTAAATTGTCTCTGTATATGACGAAAGTGGAGACCGGAGTGTTTTTATGTATTTGCGGTTTATACCAAAAATTTTATAGATACATCAAATATTTAAATATTTTAAAAAGGTAACCGATAGAAACACACCTAAAGATATTTTTTTATTCTTGTAGTCGTCCTGGTATAATATATTCATAAATTCCGGACGCATGTACAAATTTCGAGCAAATCGGACGGCAAAGAGACCAAAATATTGTTGCAGAATTTTTTTAATAAGCTTAAAAAGATAACTTATGAAAAATAAGTATAATTTCATATAGGCAATTAAATGCCGGCTTCAATATAATTATTTATTTTTATTTAAATGGATTTATATTACGTAAAAAGGAACCACAAGAGTGTCATGGAGCAGCGGCACAAGCATGCTTCAGATCTTAACTAAATTTAAATGGGAACCACATGCAAATGTAGCTTCACGCTGTATCCCGCATATAGCAGGGTAGGCAGAGGGAATCTAGTGTTAAAACACTCCGTTCCCCACTTTCCGCCGAGTTGGGGTATTGCGTGCTGAGTGACGGAACTCAACGCCGCGCTTTGCCTTGTTACCAAACCCAGGAAACGAAAAATTCCATTTTCTGGAGTGGAAATCGAACCCACAACCTGTCGCGTTTACAGTCGCACGCTTGCCTTTTCACATCACTGGAACCAAACCAGAAGTAATATTGGTTCACTCAGTAAAAAGTTTTGCGGTAACGCACCCCTCCTTTTTTGAAGTCAGTTAAAAATATTTTGAGGTAATAAAAAAAGCATCATACTAAAAATTCAAGTAGAGGTTCAGCAAAAAAGTTAGTTAATGTTCCAAAACTCAAGTCACCGTGACGTTACGATTATCAAAACAAAAAACAACAGGTGTTAAGTTCGTATTGTGTTCCCTTTTAGCTTCATGCTGTATCCCGCATATAGCAGGGTAGGCTGAGGGAAACCTGAGACCCTAGTGTTAAGACACTTTCTCTTTTGACAATTCCGTTCCCCACTTACCGCCGAATTGAGGCATTGTGTGTTGATTTGCGGAACTCAACGCCGCGCTATGTCTTATTACCAGAGCGAGAATATGAAAATACTATATATTATTTAATATTTTCATTTCTTGGAGTGGGAATCGAACCCACAACTTGTCACGTTTACAATCCGAAGCTTTCCTACTAGTCCCTAATATTAAAATGGTATTAAAATGCGATTTCTCTATATAATTTTTAACTTCTTTCTCAGATATATAAAAAGGTAATTTTTGCTAAAAAAATAATTATGGAGTAATAATTACTCGTATATCTAAAAATTAAAATCAACGCAAATAACAATCAAGATCTAAAATATATTAATAGTGATAATATTGCAATTGTGTATATATAATGCTCTGATAAAATTTTTACGCAACATTGTAATATCGTATGCTATTTTTATCTTTTCGTATTAAAAAAAAACATAATGACGTAGCGCGGCGTTGAGCTCCGTCAAATAACATGCAATTGAAATGGAAAAATAGAAAGTAGCGAATCGAGGGTCTTGGCACTGGTTGCCTCTGACTATCTTAGTATGAGAGATGAAACTGAAAAAAAATATGTAATCTAAAATTTAACTAAAACTACTGACTTTAAAGAAAATGTACTAAAATGTACAGTAGTTACGAATAACTCAAAAACTATTTATCAGATCTGTAGGGCAAGCACGAAAACTTGCGTAGTACGTACGTACTTGTAGTGTTGATATAGAGTTGCAACACAATAATAACAGAGATTTTCGAAATATCGTATAAATATTATATTTTTTATTAATATTATATTAAATATTATATAAATGGAATTTTTCATTTCCTGGGTTTGCTAACAAAGGCAAAGTGCGGCGTTGAGTTCCGCCACTCAGCACGCAATGCCTCAATTCGGCGGAAAGTAGGAAACGGAGTGTCTTAACACTAGGTTCCCTCTGCCTACCCTGCTATATGCGGGATACAGCGTGAAGCTATTTATGTATGTATGTATTATATTATCATTTAAATAATTTTATATTTTGGACCAAATATCTTGAATTTTTAGTGTTCCATAAATATATGTTTTTATTTTCGTTTATTAAGTATTTGATTTCAAAATTTTACCGTTCACACATTGACATTGAACCCATTTCACTTTCGAACTGGTTACTTTCGTTATAATTAAGAATATCAAGGGTTGTGTTTACAACTTAAAATAATTGTCTAAAAAATTTTTAAATATTATTTAAAAAAAACTAAATCCCAACCCTAATTTTGTAATTTAGATGTAAAAATAATTAATAACTTTATAGTTTTTAATAAAGAAATATAAAAAAAATTTCTATTTCATTATATAAAGTTTAGAATGTATGTATGTATAACATTTACACCATCATGGCACAGTAGGATAATATCTAACTGTATATCCGATTATTGTAAGTTCAATCTCCAAGAGGGGGAATGGTTTAAAAACCCGCTTAGATAAGAAATATCACGGCCTAAATTTCCCTCATTCTATACCTGAATTTTTTAAAGTGAAAAAGGGAGTGTTTTAACACTAAGCTTATGCAAGTGATATAACAAACAAAAATAATAAACAAAAAAAAGTATTTTCATGAAGCCTGTCGTGGCGCAGAGGCAGCAGCCTGCGATTTTAAGCGCGATAAGTTGTGGGTTCGATTCCCACTCCAGGAAATAAATATAGTAAATTATATTTAGGATTTTCATTTCCTACCTCTGGTAACAAGGAAAGCGCGGCGATGAGTTTCGCCGTTCAGCACGCAATGCCTCAAATCGGCGGAAAGTGGGGAAGGGAAATGTTAAAGGAGAACGGAGTGTCTTAACACTAGGTTCTCTGCTTCCCTTTGCTTACCCTCTGTATACTAAAAAAAATTAAAATATTTTGATAGTTGTTTTGCTTGATCACCCGTCGTGGCGCCGAGGCACAAGCGTGCGACTGTAAACGCGACATGTTGTGGGTTCGATTCCCACTCCAGGGAATGTAAAAGCTTAGTACTTCATTTCCTGGGTTTGGTAACAAGGCAAAACGCGGCGTTGAGTTCCGCCACTTCTCACTTGGCGGAAAGTGGGGAACAGAGGGTCTCAAAACTAGGTTTTCAGATTCCCTCTACATGCGGGATACAGCGTGAAGCTAGAAAAAATAAAAAAAATGATTGTATTTGTATTAAAAAACCGGAAATCGGTACTTATATTTATAATGTATTTCATATACATAGAAATACTTTTTAGTTACTTATAAGATATATTTTTAATTCTCATTCATTGTTTATAAAACGTTGTTAAGTGTTAAAAAAAACTTTTTTGCAGTACTGACGTCTTAGTGACGTAATTTCTAAGTACTTCACCGAAGTCGTTCAATATGGATTTAAATCTTCTATGGCGAAATAATTATATATATAGCCATAGCAGATTTGAATCCATAATTAAATCGATTCAAAAAAGGAGGAAGTTCTCAATTATACTTTATTTTCTTATGTGTGTTACCGCATATCTATTTAGTGGGTGAACCGATTTAAATGATTCTTTTTTCCATTTTAATTTAGTTAGGATAGAAGTAGTTTTTGAGTTATTCGTAATAATTGTACTATTCGGTATATTTTATTTCGAGTCGGTTGTGTTTTTTTGTTAAAATTTTAAGTATCTAAAAACTAAACTTTAAATAAATCTAAGATGAACGGTTGGACGGATTTCAAAGGACGTGGGTTCCAATCCTGATTTGTTCAAAATCGTTAAAGGTACTAAAATATTAAAAAATGTATTTTTTAAAGTAAAAAACGGTTTCTTTTAGGTTCATCTTCTTCCTGTATATATAATGTGTTAAGACACTCCGTTCTATTAAAATTACCGTTCCCCACTTACCGCCAAGTTGAGGCGTTGTATGCTGAGTGGCGGAACTCAACGCCGCGCTTTGCCTTGTTTCCAGAGCGAGGAAAAGAAAACAGTGAATATTAATTATTATATATTTTTTTCCTGGAGTGAGAATCGAACCAACAACAAACGTTTACAGACGCACGCTTGATCTTCTGCGCCAAGGGCTTCTCTAGGTTTTATTTAACACATCTAAAAGCGAAATTCAAATAATTAACTATGACTCTGGATTCATGAATCATACCTATACCTATTGCATGCAATATGCGTATATTTACTTTGCATTGAATGCAAGTGACTGTTTCAAATGCAACGACTGTATGCACATCACGTATTGATGTTCTATTGCGTAAGTAGGTACAAAATTAGTTTGTTTAAGCTTTTGAAATAATAACTAATAATAATTACTAAGTGGGGAACGGAATTGTTGAAAGAGAATGGAGCGTCTTAACACTAGTATCTCTGGTTCCCTCTGCCTATCCCGCTACATGCGGGACACAGCGTGAAGTTAAAAAAAAGAACTAATAATTTTACTTAAATTTGCCTAAAGTTCTCGTGGTACAGTGGCATGTATGACTGTAAATGAGATTGGCTATGGGTTCGATTCTCATTCAGGGAAAATCATATTACTTTGTACTTGGAACTTTTGAAATATGATTTTATTTAAATTTGTATGAAGTTCTCGTGGCGCAGTAGAATAGTGGTTGTAAAAAATGGTTGTGAATTCGATTCCACTCAGGGGAATTTTTTATTTATCTATGGTCTTAATCCCGAATTAGTTTGTTTGACCATACATAGGACATTCCGACTTGAGGGTGGTAACAAATAAATAACTAATATATATATATATATATATATATATATATATATATA
>JAKGSA010001886.1:0-13325 GCA_033558755.1 Philaethria dido | reverse complement strand
TATATATATATATATATATATATATATATATATATATATATGTTTCGTTGTATTTTTAACACATAACACACAAATAAGTTAAATTATAATAAATACTAATATTTTCTTTCAGAAGAATTGACAACAAAAAATTTGTCGAAGTATCTTTAAATTTTTAAACGTAATTACTTATTTGGTGCAAATTATATTTTCATTAAGATTTTCCTCAGTTCACTACACGAGTATGTAGGAAAACTTTAAGCTTACTTAGTTCACCTCATGTTTTACAACATAAAACACTACCAACTTCACTCTTAACACTAGATTCTCAGGTTCCCTTTGCCTACCCTATATGCGGGATACAGCGAGAAGTTAAAAAAAAAATTAAATAAGTCCTAATAGCTCTGGAATGGCTGGCTGAAGCTGGATTCGAACCCACAACGATAATTATATGAATAATTATGATACAATCTTATTTCGAGGATTTTTTCAGATATCTTAAAAGCTGTGAAAGTGAATGCATTTTAATTATTGTATATTATGACGGATTAAAGCGGTTAAAGATTATTATGAATGAAGATTAGAATAGAATATATTCATGAAACCTTCTCTACATATTTAAAGGCCATCGTGGTACAGTGACTGACTGACGTGATTGGTTATGGATTCGATTCCCGCTCGAGGGGCAGAAGATATTTAAACTATTTTTATTTTCCACTCTGGTAAGTAAAAGCGCGATGTTGATTTCTACCAGTTGACACATAATGTCTTGATTTCCGGAGGGTAAGCATGAAAACTTGCGACAAAGTTTTCGTATCGTTATCGAAAGCATTTAGTATGGGAAAACTTTAGTTCCTCTTACGCACGGTAGGGGCGCTTTTCTATTTCCATACTGTGTTTAAACTACAGGCGGAATGAGGAGAACAGAGTGTTTTGACACTAGGTTATATCTACCCTAATATGTGAGACCCTATCCATTAGGATAGGGTTAGCACGCATTAGCGTGGAGACGATTTTTAATAATTCAATGAAAATCTAGAGTATAAAATAAGTAAATAATTCGGTATCGTATCTATATTTAAATACGTAAAGCCTTTGTACCCCTTTTTACGAAAACATGAAGGATTAATGACGGAGGAGCATGAAACTTGGCACACTTATAATTTATATAGCGAAGGAGTACACAATGGTAATATGTTTTTAAAACAATACATAAAAAATATATTAAATTAATAAAATAAATGTTACACACACTACTATCGTTTGAAATCCATGTTTATATAAAGTGACATATACATAGCTAAAGACAACCCTTTGTTAACGCGTCAACATGGCACTCGAAGTAATAAATATCTATAAGAGCATAGCAGCTTCACGCTTTGTCTTAGCGAGATAGTCAAAGAGAACCTAGTGTCACGACACTCCGTCCTGATGGTGGACCTTCCGACCGAATTCTAGACATTGCGTGTTGAGTGACAGAATGGAGTGTCTCAACACTAAGATTTCTCTAACTATCTTATAAGAAAAAAATCGTAAAATTACTATGAAATTAGATATTTTTGCCAATAAAATATATCATATGTGCATTAGATATATAACACCTGTCGTGGCGCAGAGGCACAAGCGTGCGGTTGTAAGCGCGACAGATTGTGGGTTCGATTCCCACTCCAGGAAATGGAATGTTTCATTACCTGGGTTTGGTAACAAGGCAAAACGCGGCGTTGAGTTCTGTTACCCAGCACGCAATGCCACAATTCGGCGGAAAGTGGGGAACGGAGTGTCTTAACACTAGGTTCCCTCTGCCTACCCTGCTATATGCGGGATACAGCGTAAAGCTATGTATGTATGTATTATATATATATATATATATATATATATATATATATATATATATATATTATAATCGTAAATGCAGGTTAAAGGCTTGGGGCAGACGTCGCGTGTTATTTACATCTAATTAACGCGTAACTAAATAACGCGTGTTATTTACGTTATTTAGGTTATTACTGTGATTCATTCTAATCAATGTATTAATTTAAGTGAAATAGTGACAATTTGGTATTTTTTTAGCACAGTGGCGGCCTGTACAGGCACAAGCATATGACTGTAGATGCGATAGGCTGTGGGTTCGATTACTACTCCAGGAAATGAAAGTGGGGAACGGAAATGTTAAAAGAGAACGCAGTAACCTTGCTATGTGCGGGATACAGCGTGAAGCTAAAAATGAAAAATCAAAAAACGTTGTTTAACGCTGTTCTCTGTAATTTACTTAGAGATAAAATTAAATTAAATTTAAAAGAATAAACTTTCAATATCATAGCGAAGTGGCCAGTCGTGGCGTAGAATACGAATTGTTGTGGGTTCGATTCCCATTCTCCAATTAATGAACATATTACATATTTATAATAAGGAAAAAACGATGTTAATCATGATGTTAGAGAGAGAGAAAGTGTAGGAGTCTAAGTAGGAAAGCAGACTCTGGCTAGTGCCGGGATAAATGCTATGGAGAAGAAGAATACGGAAAAAACGCGGCGTTGAGTTACGCCACTCAGCACGCAATGCCTCAATTCTATATTTTTTATACCTATAATTATTTCCCTAATTGGATATCAAACACACAACCATCGCATGTAAAAGCGAAGCGAAGCGATCGACACTGCACCAATATGGCCTTACAATAAAAAACATGACACAAAAACAACAAGACATATCAAGCTAGTATAAGTTGCGCTTCAAAGTACTTTGAACCGGATTGTCGATTACTAATAGTATCATCTTCTCGCTTAGTTATGTAGTCAGTGGGAACCTAGTGCTTAGACACTCTGTTCTCAACTTTTCTTCTGAATTCTGGATGCCTAAAGCTGAAAGAAGAAATACTACGAGTATAATTATTTTTTACTCCTGTTGCCTGTCGTTGCACAGAGGCACAAGCGTGCGACTGCACGCGACAAGTTGTGGGTTCGACTCCCACTCCAGGAAATGTAAAGTTTAGTATTTTCATTTCCTGGGTTTGGTAGTAAGGTAAAGCGCGGCGTTGAGTTCCACTACTCAGCACGCAATGCATCAATTCGGTGGAAAGTGGGGAACGGAATTGTTGAAAGAGAACGGAGTGTCTTAACACTTGGTTATCAGGTTCCCTCTGCCTACCCTGCTATATGCGGGATACAGCGTGAAGTTAAAAAAAATATTTTTTTACTCTGTCCAATAAAGAATTACCCACTTTTTAAATTAACCAACGACCTAAAGACCTTAAGAAGTTGGAAGTTAGAGCTTCATTTTGTTGTGAAACTTTTTTATAATCACCACAATTTTTTTTATAATAACACAATGTAACGAAAAAAGGACACTAGAAAGAGACAAACATATACATATATAGGGTTTAAGAACCGAAAGGATAAAATGGTGTATTTATTGATTTTCCTCTTCATCCTCACGTTCTTTCGAAGTATTACTAATATCGTGTGTGATCTGCATACATATTAATATTATTTTATTTTAATTATTTTTTTGCCTTGGATAATCTTCATGATGATGTCTAAACCGCATTAAGTTTTGCCTCATATTCAGTCATGCACTGTCATGAATTATAATTTAGATTTATAATGTTAATAACAAGAATTGAAATAACGAAATATGTATCATAAAATATACTATATAACTTCCTTGTCTTTTTTTGTGCTATTATAACTTTTTACTGGGTGAATCCATTTTGATGATTCTTTTCTTATATGATAGCTAGTGTTTTTGTTGTGGTCACATTTAAATATACTAGTGTTCTCATTGACGCGTTAACAACGCGTTGTCTTCAGGAATGTACGAGTGTCACTTTATATATGCATGCATGTCAAATCATGGTAGTGTGTGTAACATTTATTTAATTAATTTAATATACTTTTTATGCATTATTTAAAAAAAACATTAGCATTCTGCATCCCTACTCTATATTATATCCTATATAAACCATAAGTGTGCCAAGTTTTATGCTCCTACGGGGACGGCCCCGTAATTTTCTTAAAACGGGGTACAAAGTTTTTGCTTCATGTATGATATAGATAGCTAGTTAACAAGACCTGACAATCAAATCAATCAATCTTATTTTTTTTATTTTATATTAGTCATACATATATTTATTTACCTATATGCATAGATTTATGATTATCTCGGTGCTCAGTGACTGAATGCTAAAGCGATAGTTGTGGTTGATGGTTCAATCTTTCTCGATGGAATGATTATCCCGCACATAACAGGGTAGGCAGAGGGAACCTGATAACCTAGTGTAATACACTCCGTTCTCTTAAGATTTCCGTTCCCCACTTTCCGCCGAATTGAGGCATTGCTGAGTAGCGGAACTCAACGCCGCGCCTGGCCTTTTTTTGGTAACAAGGCAAATCATGGAAATGATACTAAATATTAATTATTATAAATATTTAACATTTTCACTTCCCTGGAGTAGGAATTGAATCCACAACCTGTCGCGTTTACAGCCGCACGCTCGCCTCCGTACAAGACAGCCCAGAGAATTATAATCATTCTAAATATTAAAATTATATTTATTTTTTTCTTTCTGGTAAAGCAAAGTGCGGCGTTGAGTTACGACCCTCAACACCCATTGTTTCGATTTCAAGCAGAAAGTGTAAAACGAAGTGTCTCGACACTAAGTTTTCTCTGTTTTTGCAGGAAAATGTATACATGTATGAGTTTATAATAATTTAACATATTTAAAACCGCTGTAGATAAAAAATACTACAGTGAATGGTAGGCGTAAAACTGATAAGCATTGAATATATGTCAAAGGTCAGAGGAAAGTTCGAAGTATTTATAATGAATAATTATATATGAAATTCTTTCGTTACACAAAGTGTGGCTGATAGACTTTACAAAAATTTGGCATGTAGGTTCCTTGAGGAGTGTAGGGGAGGGTAAGGGAATGTAGGGGAACACTTAGGGCGGATTTTCCCAAATTCCCATGAAAATCGAAAAATGCGTATTTTTTATAACCAACTTACAAATAAGAGGAAGGTTCTCCATACGACGGTATTTTTTTGTGTGTATTACTATAACTTTTTACTGGGTGAATCAATATTGATAATAATTTTTTATATGATAGCTAGTGTTTTCAATGTGACTTCATTTAAATTTAGTTGAGATCGGACGAGAAATTTATGAGTTATTCGTAATAATATTACTTTTTAGTGCATTTTATTTGAAGCTATGATTATTTATTATATGATTGCTAGTACTTCTGATGTGGTGCCATTTGAATATATTTATAGATCTGACGGGTAATTTTCATGTTTTTCCTAATAATTTAACGTTCTAAAGCATAAAATGCTTGAAGTTGTTTGTTTTATTAAAATCTTAATTATTTCTTCTTGCCTATGTTCGAAAAAAATATTATCACAGTTATTTAAAAAAAATTTTTATAATCAAAATCAAAATCAAAATATTCTTTATTCAAGTAGGCTATTACAAGCACTTTAGAATCGTCAATTTACAAAGGTGTCAGTCGTGTCAGTCTTAACGAAAGCTACCACCGGCTCGGAAGGCAGTTCTGCTGAGAAGAGCCGGCTAGAAACTCAACAGTTGCTCTTTTCAAATAAAATCAAATATATGTCAAGGTTACAATTCACAAGTGAGACAGGATAACGTCCATAAGGCTAGCTACTAAAGTAATAAAATAACAAGTGTTAGCACTTAGCAGATCTATGAACATAAAACGTGCGAAGTGGTAATTATGAAATCTATATATTTATAGGATACAGTAGATATGCAGAGATAACCTAGTGTTAAGACACTCTGTTGAGAAACCTTGCGTGTTGAAGGCAGAAATTAACGACGCACGTCTCTTACTTGAGCTGGGAAAAGAAAATAATTTTAACAATTTATATACTTATCCACCTAAACAAATAGTCTTCTGTGGCAGAATTTAAGACATCGAACCTTCTACCACTCTGCCACGTCACGATGGCATCTAAACAAGAGAGGAGCTTAGAGAGGGCCTGAAACTTGATCCATGACTTGACGATCCTAGTACACTAGGTTACAACCTACACTTGGATCGTAAGTCCCAGGCAAAGGCCGCTTTAATATGCGTATTAACGTTCACCTATAGTCTATGTTCCTCTCTCTACCTAACCAAATTTGAAAAGATCCTACTAATGCCGCCTTCGAAGTATATATTTAATAATTTACCCTTTTTTTTAACTTAACGCTGTATCCCGCACATAGCAGGGTAGGCAGAAAAACCTTAAAACCTAGTGTTAAGACACTCCACTTTCATAACATTTCCGTTTCCCACTTTCCGCCGAATTGAGGCATTGCGTGCTTAGTGACGGAACTCCACACCACTTTACCTTGTCACCAGAGCAAGTAAATGGAAATATTAAATATTTTCATTTCCTGGAGTGGGAATCGAACCCACAATCGGTCGCGTTTACAGTCGCACCTCTCAAATTCGTGCTAAATAATTTTCCTCATACATTTCGAATATTATAAGTTTTGTAAATTAATTTAACACAATATTATGGTTCTCAGTTTTATAGTACCTAAATTATTTTAGTACTTACATTAACTATAGGTATACGATATACAAGTATAGTATTGCGAAGTGTAGAACTAAACGGCTTAATTGAGCAAGACTCTTGCAAAATTTAGTATTTGCTCTTTAGACTTTCCTATGCCTTTGTTAATAAGAATAGGGTATACTCATGGTCGTTTTTGATACATATTATGTTTCTTTTAACAAGAGATTGTAATTAGTTAGGTAATTTGATCTAAGTTAGATTAAATATCTATATATTAATACGTGAAGCAAAAACTTTGGACCCCTTTTTATGAAGATTACGCGGACGGAGGAGCATGAAATTTGGCACACTTACAGTTTATATAAAGAAGGCGTGCAGAATGCTAATATTTTTTTTAAATAAGGCATAAAAAGTATGTTAAATTAATAAAATAAATATTACACACACTACCATGATTTGACATCAATGTTTATATAAAGTGACATATATATTGCAAAAGATAACGCGTTGTTAACGCGTCAACGGGGACGCTAGTTTAGATAAATGGATTGTCCCGGCTTTTGTTGTTTTAACCGATTTCCAAAAGAGAAGCTTCAATTTGATAATATTTTTTTGTGTGTGTTACCGAATGAGTTTTTGTTAGGTGACTTAAATTAATAAGTAATAAAGACGAACCGCCAAATATCTAATGATGTGTTCCGGTTCGATGGCATGTAAGCCAGATTTTCCCCTTTCCCACCCATCCTTTCCCCAAAATGTGGTGGTTCCGATAGTGGACTACTACATTGTCCCCCCTTCCATCAGTATCCTCTAGGTTGGCAACGCATCTACAACATCTCCGGTGTTGTAGATGTCTATGGGCGAAGGTAACCACTTACCATCAGGTGGTCCTTCTGCTCGTTTGCCGTCCGTTATCAACAAAAAAAAAAAAATAAAATAAATGTTACTTAATAAATGTTATCAGTTTTAATAATTCTTTTTTCTATGGTAGCTAGTGCTATGTACTTTTTTAAATTAAGTTACGATCTGACGAGTACTTCTTGAGGTAATAGTGCTTCTGCTATACCTTCCATATCCTAAACTCCTTAACCTCTTAAGCCACTCCACTAAAATAGAAGTTTTAATTGTAATATTAAGTAATACTGAGTAACATTGACTAATATTGAGTAATGTTGAGTACTATTAAGTAATTTTAAGTGATGTTAAGTATTTTTTTTAACTTCACACTGTATCCCGCATATAGCAAGGTAGGCAGAGGGAACCTGTGAACCTAGTGTTAAGACACTCCGTTCTCTTTCAACAAATCCGTTCCCCACTTTCCGCCAGATTGAGGCGTTGCGTGTTGAGTGGCGGAACTCAACACCGCGCTTTGCCTGTTTGTATGTTAAGTAATATTAAGTATTATAAGTAATAATAATATAATAAGTTGGCAACTAAAACACTTGGACTCTCTTTGGGGGAAAAAAAATATCTTATTTTCTAAGCCTAGTTAAGTGATATGAAAATATAGTGGAAGTTGACAAAAGGTACGGACCACGTGTCCGTAGAGTTCAGAATAAATATATTAAAAAAAAAGGTGCTTCTACTAGTTATTGCTTCTGGTCCCATATAAATTTACTTAATATCACACGAATACTTTTTGAGTTATTCTTAAATAATTGTAATTTTAGTGCAGTTTGATCCTCGGTTTTCTTTTTTTTTGTTATCATTTCTCCATTCCGTCAAGACGAAGTGCGGCGTTCATTTCCGCCAATTGTCAATTATTTCAAAACTGGGCTAAAAATGTTTCACCAAACGGAATGTCTGAACATTATGTTCTTTCTTCACACTTTTCTAACCCTACTAAAAACTTATTTATTTTAAACGTGACAGGTTGTGGGTTCGATTCCCACTCCAGGAAATGTTATTATTTTCATTACCTAGGTTTGGTAAAAAGGCAAGTATTTTCATGATTCAAAAGCGTTTAGAAGTTCATAGCTATTCTAGAATTATAATTTCCTGTTATTGTTTTAACATAAATCACTTTACAGTTATCGAATCAAAATAAGCGATTAAAATGATAAACTATCTTACAATGTATTTTTTTATCATAATTAGGCCTTAAAACATTTTTCAAAGAAATTTCTTAGCAGGAAATCAAAAAAAAAAGGTTTGTAATATTTTCATTTTTTTATTTATTTTTCTTTTCTTCTCTTAGCTTCACACTGTAACCCGCACATAGCAGGGTGGGCAGAGGGAACCAGAGAACCTAGTATTAAGATGCTCCGTTCCAATTGCTGGAGTGGGAATCGAACCCATAACCTGTCGCGTTTACAGTCGCACGCTTGTGCCTCTGCGCCATGACAGGCGTTCATTTCATTTATTAAATGTTTTATTTATTTGTTAAACGTTATCATAATTTTTAATTTACTCTTTATTAGAAGTCGTTATGGCGCAGTAGGATAGCGTCTGGCTGTAAGCACGATAGATGTGGGTTCGATACCCATACGAGAGAATATTTTTTTAGCTTCACGCTGTATCTCGCACATAGCAGGATACGCAGAAGGAACCAAAGAACCTACTGTTAAGACACTCCGTTCTCTTTTAATATTTCTGTTCACCACTCATTCACTTTCCGCCGAATTGGGATATTGCGTGCTGAATGGTGATACTCAACGCCGCACTATGCTTTGTTACCAGAGCGAGGACATGAAACTAAATATTATTTAATATTTTCATTTCCTGGAGTAGGAATCGAACCCACAACCTGTTGCGTTTACAGTCGCACGCTTGTGCCTTTGTGCCACGACAGGCCTCTTAATATTTTAATTTTTATTATGTTCATATCCCCGCTATAGTTAGACAAAACATGTCGTAGAGTTCTATCACTCAATAAGTAACGTCTTGAGAACGGAGTGTCTTAACACTAGGATCTCTCTGCCTACCCAACTATACGATATAAAGCTTACCCCTTATTGTGTCTAATCGGGTAAATTTAAATTTATTAAATATATTTGGTTTTTAATGGAATGTTAGTTAGTAATTGTTTTTTGCTATCCGGAAGAATAATTAAAGTGATTACCTTGAATTTAAATATTTACATGTTTTGATAAAGTAATCACTTTTGTAAAGCCTTTATTTATGAATATATGAATATAACGATGTTTTACATACATACATAGCTTCACGCTGTATCCCGCATATAACAGGGTAGGCAGATGGAAGGAATTTCCTCTCACATTGAGTTGAAACTTGAAATAGACCATAAGTTCTAATAACAATACAGTTAGGTATATGTAAAATATATTGTACTCTGAAATGTCAAATATTGTTTTTACTCTAAATTGTTCGTCTTGTTTTTCTTGAGGACCTGAAAATGTTAAAAAACCTTTCTTTTGAAGATCGTAACAAAATGATATCGTTGAGTGATTTATCTGCTAAATGCGGGATACAGTACAGTAGGCAGAGAGAATCTAGTTTTAAGACACTCCGTTCCTCACTTTCCGAAGAATTGAGGCATTGCGTACTGAGTGGCGAAACTCAACGCCGCGCTTTGCGTTTTTACCAAACTCAGGAAATGAAACATATCATTTCCTGGTGTGGGAATCGTACCTACAATCTGTCGTGTTTACAATCGCATGATTGTGTCTCTTCTTTCTGTGTGATTTATATATAAGAGCATAACTTAGCGCGACGTTTAGTTCGGCTATTTAATACGGAATGTCTTGAATTCTGGAACAAAGAGGACGGAGTGTCTTGACACTAGGTTCTCTTAGTCTACCTTATTATGCGAGATAAAGCGTGATGATAAAAGAAACAAGGAAAGCTTATACATACAAAAGTAATTGATCATTCAATTATATTTCACTTCCTTCAAAATCGTTTATTCATATATATGGATTATTTAATTTCATTTTAACGCATGTCGTGGCGCAGAGGCACAAGCGTGCGACTGTAAACGCGACAGGTTGTGGGCTCGATTCCCACTCCAGGAAATGTTAGCATTTTCATTTCCTGGGCTTGGTAACAAGGCAAAGTGCGGCGTTGAGCTCCGCCACTCAACACGGAATGCCTCAATTTGACGGAAAGTTGGGATCGGAAATGTGTTGAAAGAGAATGGAGTGTGTCAACACTAGATTCTCTGGTTCCCTCTGCCAACCCCGTTATATGCGGGATACAGCGTGAAGTTAAAAAAAAAACTAAGAAAAAGAAATAATAATTTGACCATTAATACATGTCATATTAAAAATAATCCAACACATAATTAATGATAGGAAATACTGTATAAGTATATTTCTTGTTGAAATTGTATTTTCGTAAATATTTGGTTAAAAAATACCTGGTTTGACAACATTTTTTATGATTGTTGTTGTTAATAAATATTATATACTTAATATATTTATTTATAGATATAAATAAATTTGGAGTGTCTGTTTGTAATATTAAAAAAAACGATTTTTACTATATGTATATTTACGTTATATGTATCAAAATAGCATTTTTTACAATTTTTGTCTGTCTGTTTGTTCCGGATAATCTCTGAAATGGCTGGATTTATTTTGATGGAACTGTTTTTACTTTTACAGGCAAGTGGCTAATGTAATAAAGAGAAACTTAAGCTAATTTTATTTTAGAAAAAATCTTCTAATATAATAACTTTTATACAATATAATTTTTTTGTTAAATTCCATGCGGACGAACTTGTGGGCACAGCTAGTATACTCGTATATATAAAACTCTTTCGATACTCCAATGAAAATTTTTAAGCGTATGATTTATTTCTTTTATTGATTGGTTTCGTCAAAGTTTCGAATGTTATAATTAAATTATTTTCATTTCTTTGTGCTTGTAAAACAAACCACAGTGTTGAGTTCCGCCATTCAACACGCAATGCCGCGAATTTGGGTGGAACGCGTCGAACGTAGTGTCTTGTCACTACGTTCATTCTAACTACCCTGGTATGCGAGAAAATGTGTTTAGCTGCTTTACACTGAGACAACGTACTCGCAAAACTATTGGACGCAGAATACTGAAATTTGGCATGTGACTTTAGGGAGTATAGAGAAGCGCTAGGAGTAAGGAGGACTGGCACTTTCTGAAAATTACTACGAAAATGTTAAAACATTCGACTGTTTTAGTCGAATTGCTTTTGTTGAAGTCGGTAAATAAAATAAGAAAAATAAAATATTACTAATAATAATTACGATGACATTAATTATCATAATGGCGATAATTTATTGTATTATAAGTATGAATCAAGGTATTGGAATTTCTTTCGAATTCACAGTTGAAATTGTAAATTTTGGCGAAATTCGCGTAAAATTGTATCTGATTTACATATAATGACTGTGGACGAGGCGAAAGAGGTATGCAGGGACTATAGCGTTTGGCGCTCCGTTCTCTTTGACTACCGCGCTAGGGATACAGTGTGAAGTTAAGTAAGTAAAAATCGCGAAAATGAAAGATCTCATTAACACGAAGTCGCGGGATAGAGCTAGTATGTAAATAACATATTAAGGAAAAAAATATGAAGTTATCGTAATAAATGGTTTTGCACAAGTAAATAATTATATCTTTCATAGTAGAATAATTATCGCAAATGATATTATACTTTGTAACTTATCTTAAAAATACGCCTTAAAAGTGATTTAAAAAGATAAAGAATATAAAATCTAACCTAGATTTATTTTTAATATTTTTTTATATTGTACGTTATGCGATTTGATAATTATTTATTAATTAAATAAAAAAATACCATCATGACGCAGTGGGCCTGGACATTTGCCTGTCATCGTGATGTGACGTGATGTTTGTAAGGTCGATTCTCATTCGAATAATTAACGCCTGTCGTGGCGCAGAGACACAAGCGTGCATCTGTAAATTCGCAAGTTGTGGGTTCGATTCCCACTCCAGGAAATGTAAAAGTGTAGTATTTTCATTTCCTGGGTATGGTAACAAGGCAAAGCGCGGCGTTCAGTTCCGCCACCCAGCACGCAATGCCTTAATTCAGGGAAAGTGGGGAACGGAGTGTCTTAACACTAGGTTCCTTCTGCCTACCCTGCTATGTGCGGGAGAAAGCGTGAAGCTATGTATGTATAGCTATGTATGATAGTTTATCAAAAAGATATGAAAATCTAGCTACTTTAGGTAAATTTAGAAAAGCCGGTATATTTTAGGAAATCAGTATACATATATAGGGAAGTCGGTAATTTTTAAAGAAGCCGGTATATTTAGGAAAGCGGATAGGATGTAAAGTTATTTAGTATTTTTCACTATCGAAAATTGGTGATGACCTTTTTTTTAGGTAGCTTGTTTTTTTTAGTTCTCACACCTTTCTTGACCTTGTTTTTTGCAATTACAATTTAAACTCCACATTTTCCTGGCGACCATTTCGTTTTAGGTCTTATACTTGTTTTTTTTAGAAAATGAATTGTTATTTACAAAAGGTAAGCAGGACTGTTAGGGGACGGGATTAGAATACAATTCCCTTTCGCCGCTGGGTAGTGTCCCGTAAGAGGCGGGTATCCCAGTAGGTTCATCCTCCGTATGGCTCGCGACCACAATCATGTCAAAGACGAACCGCCAAATATCTTATGATGTGTTCCGGTTTGATGGCATGTAAGCCAGGTTTCCTCTTTCCCACCCATCCTTTCCCCAAAATGTAGTGGTTCCGATAGCGAACTACATCCATCTGTATCCTCTAGGTTGGCAACGCATCTACAACATCTCTGGTGTTGTAGATGTTCATGGGCGAAGGTAACCACTTACCATCAGGTGGTCCTTCTGCTGGTTTGCCATCCGTTATCCATAAAAAAAACCGTGTTATGTGGACGCCTCGCCACT
>JAKGSA010001885.1:18048-32820 GCA_033558755.1 Philaethria dido | reverse complement strand
TGCTTATTGTCCATACCAGAGCGAATATCTTCACATACCTTAATCAAAGATACCAGGATAACAAAATTGATGATCATTTGATCTTTTCAGTCAATCAAGTCAGTCACTATTTTTTTTTTATGGATACCGGATGGCAAACGAGCAGAAGGACCGCCTGATGGTAAGTGGTTACCTTCGCCCATGAACATCTACAACACAAGAGATGTACTAGATGCGTTGCCAACCTAGAGGATACAGATGGAAAGGGAGGATAATGTAGTAGTCCGCTATCGGAACCACCACATTTTGGGGAAAGGATGGGTGGGAAAGGGGAAAACCTGGCTTACATGCCATCGAACCGGAACACATCATAAGATATTTGGCGGTTCGTCTTTGACATGATAGTGGTCGCGAGCCAGACGGAGGACGAACCTCCTACCACCAAACATTTATTTTAATTCAAACAATATATAGCTTTATGACGCAGTGGTGCGACCACTGCGTCATAAAGCTTATATTTTTAGCTGAAAGATATATTACTTAAAAATTTCATTCATAAAACGCACAATATTGCTCGTAAATCAGAGTGTATAAATAATAAAATTTATATTACTATTGAAATTTGTGTTCACTTTACTTTGTAATTTCATTTTTAGAATATTGGAACCCCAAGAGAGGGAAGGTTGTGGGTTCGATTCCCACTCCAGGAAATGTAAAATTTAGAATTTTCATTTCTTGGGTTTGGTAACAAGGCAAACCGAAGCGTTGAGTTCCGCCATTCAACACGCAATGCCTCAATTCGGCGGAAAGTGGGGAATGGAATTGTTGAAAGAGAATGGAGTGTTTTAACACTAGGTTCTCTGGTTCCCTCTGTCTACCCTGCGATATGCGGGTTACAGCGTGAAGTTAAAAAAAAAAGAAAAAAAGAATAAGAATTTTTTTAACTGACTTTAGAAAACAGAGGGTTTTCAATTCAAAATGTTATCGCGTAACGTTTTATTGGATGAACCAAGTTTGATGATTCTTGTTTTATATGATAGCTAGTGCTTCTTATGTGATCCCAATTGAACATAGTAAGCATCTGACAATGAGTTTTTGAGTTATAATCTATAAAAAGGTTACTTTTTTGTGTATTTTCTTTACAGTCCTTCATATTTTTGTAATAATCTTAATTATTACCATGTGTTGTCGCATATTTTTTTACTGGGTAAACCAATTTTGATGTTTTTTGTTTTATATGATAGCTAGCCGCTTCTGATGTGGTCCCTTTTAAACTTAGTTAATATCTGACGAGTTTTGGAGTTATTCGTAATAATTTTACTTTTTAATATACTCGTATTTTATTTGAAATTGGTGATATTTTTGTTAAAATTTCAATTCTAATATTAGAAATGATATAACGTAACGTAATGTTATAGATATTTTTCTATTAAAACAGTTAAAACATATACAAATACAAAAAATCAAACAGAATTATATTCTTTTTGATAACATTTTATCAAATACACATTTATCAAAAGATTACATGTAATAAATAAATCGTCGTTGTTAAGCTTATAAAGAGTATTTGCTATCTAGACTATGACGTAATCGAGTTTCGTCTAATTTTTTACTGAATTCAGAATTTACTATATATAAAATACGTGAAGCAAAAACTTTGGATCCCTTTTTACGAAAATTTCATGGACGGAGGAGCATGAAACTTGGCACACTTATAGTTTATATAGAGAAGGAGTGCAGAATGCAAATATTTTTTCTAAATAAAGCATAAAAGTATGGTAAATTAATAAAATTTTTTATATAAACTGACATATACGTTGCTAGTATAAATAAATACGTGAAGCAAAAACTTTGGATCCCTTTTTACGAAAATTACGCAGACGGAGGAAGAAGAGAGAAGAAGGAGTGCAGAATGCTAATTTTTTTTTTAAATAAAGCATAAAAAGTATATTAAATTAATAAAATAATTGTTACACACACTACCATGGTTTGACATCCATGTTTATATAAAGTAACATATACGTCACTAGGCAATGCGTTATTAACGCATTTACAGGGACATTAGTATAAAATGAATAAATACTGTCTGTATATTAGTAAAATTTGAAAGGCACAGTGATATGGCTCAATATCAATTAATATATTGAAATATAAATTAGTTGTCTGTAGAATGTTAAGTAATGTGAAACAATTGATATAAAATAAATAAGATTGTAACAATAAAAATAGAACCGACTTCAAATAAAATTCACAAAAAAGTGAAAAAATATTTATTACGAATAACTAAAAACTCGAAAGAAGCACTTATCACACAAAAAAAGAATCATTTAATTGGTTAATCCTGCTAAAATAGTTTCATTAAAAAAAAAGTTTTGAAAACCAAAAATCTTATGTTAAATAATATTTGACGATTACACGTAGCAATTTTTTTTAGCTTCACGCTGTATCACGCATATATCAGGGTAGGCAGAGGGAATCTAAGAACATAGTGTTAAGAATCCGTTCCCCACTTTCCGCCGAATTGAGGTATTGCGTGCTGAGTGGCGGAACTCAACGCCGCGCTATTACAGTCGCACGTTTGTGCGTCTGCGCCATGACAACCGATACTTATAAAATTATATAAGTGACGCCTTAGCATATATAAATGTATAAAAAAAGTAATACTTACTACTATATTAAAGCGCAGATACAATAGGTTCCTTATCCGTAGCTACGTTAGATTTATTTACAAACATGTACATTTTAACACAGTCTTCATTAGGACTAGGATTCTCCTCTGGCTTCTCATCAGGACTTATGTTATCCACATCATCCTCATACATTTTAACTTTATCATTAAATTCTATTTTATATCTAATAGATGGCTTAGTCACGGTCGATGTTAGAAGCGACTCTTGTATTGTATCATTTCCGTTACAGGTTTTCTCTGAACGATACATACCAGTCCTTTCTGATTGATTAAAATTGCGCTTCGGTTTTTTTGTCACAAAAGCCCCGAGGCAAGGGAGTATTTGTTTGAATTCTTTTCGGAAATTCTCATTTAGCCAAGCATATAGAAATGGGTTGTAACAGGTGGAAGACATCGCAATAAAATGTGCAATGAAAAATAATACCATGTAATACCTCCAATCCTCAGCTAAGGAGTAAAAGTCACTGCTTATATTTATCAAATTTAGTGGAAGCCACGAGAGGCCGAATATTGCCACCATAGCAATGAGCATTCTGTTAGTTCTCCTCTTTCTTTCTCTTTCCGCATCCTCTTTTTTACTATTCTTACTACCAGGCCTAGATTTTAGTCGATCATTTAGTTTCACACTAACACACGTGTAACAAAATGCCATAACAATAAACGGTATCACAAATTGCATGATCGTCGTAACGGCCCCAAAGGCTTTACGGATTTGATCCGAAGGCCACTTTTCTGCGCAGAACACATCTTGTAAAGCCATATAATAACCATACGGGAAAGTGACAGATAACGCAAACACCCAAATAAAAACAATAAGACCGATACACGTTTTGATTTTCATTCTCGGTTTGAATGGGTAAATTATTACAAAGAATCTATCGATGGCTATTGACGTTAGAGTTAAAGTGGAAATGTAAACGCTGCAGCCTTGCGCATAAGGCATGATATGGCACAAGGGGCCGCCAAATACCCATCTTCCTAAGAAAGTGTACAGAGGAGTAAATGGTACGGCAAATACGCATAGCAATATGTCAGACAAGGCGAGGTTCGTGATGAAGAGATTAGTGACTGTTTGCATAGCTCGGTTCCTGGATCACCGCATAGCAAACAAGGGCATTACCGAAGATGCCACAACGAATATTATAGTAAGCTGCACAAAAGCGGCTTGATTGCCTTATCCTCGATAGGATCTGCAAAGCGATGTTGCCATTGTCAGTGTAGTTATCTTCGATGCCAAAATACTTGTATTATCATTGTAAGATCTGTTATAGTTCCATTCGTTCGGCATAATTTTATATTCTATTTAAACTGACATCATAAACCATCGAGTGTGACGGTTGATATTAGTTATTATCAGCGTTTGGAGTACTTTGTTTGGTTAATATCTTTTATAAGTAACTCATTATATATTTTTTGCAAGTTAATTTATATATATTTTCTCAAGAATCTTCTTCATAATGTCTTCAATGTCATTTATTGTGATATCTGAAAACAAATAAAAGAAATTATTATTTTTATTGTCAGAACCAAACAGTATTTATGTACTCGTATATAGTATTGAAGTACTTCTATCAAATTAACAAAGACTATGGCAACAAAATGGTGAATCGTAAAACATATACAATACGCTTTGCTCATGGAGTAACTATTCTTATAAGAAAACAATATTTTCTATCATTCTTCCCTAACAGTAAAGAAATTTTACTCAACATTTTATGGATTACTTCGGCTTCTGCAATTACAACACAAATATTTTGTAATAATATAATGCAATAAATCGAGATCGTCGTGGCGGAATGGAGCCATCTTCGAAGCCAAAGCATGGTTGTAAAGTGTCTGTTCCCTACTTGAGGAAATATAATTATATTTCTTTTTTTTTCATATTCCGTCTGAACAAATCGCGGCATGTTGAGTTCCGTCACTCAACACACATTGTCTCACCCAGCGGAAAGTGAGCGCTTCCAGGGTACTTTTTTTTTTTTTTTAACCCCCACGTTGTAACCTAGTGTTAAGACACCCGTCTCCCCATTTTTCATCGAATTGAGGCAAGTATTTATGCGCTGAGTGCCGCGCTTGCCTTTGTTACCAAATCCAGAAAAAGAAAAATTCCAATTCCTGGAGCGAATCGAACCCATAACCTTGTCAAGTAGTTTACAGCCGCATCGCTTGTGCCTCTGCGCCATACGACAGGCGTTTTTGGCCCTAGGTTCTAATATCGCCAACATTATTAAAAAATACTAAATGTATAGTATCATAAGTCTCTCGCATATTTTGTTGCATTTTAATCGACGTGGCTGTCTAATAGACGTTGAATGATAACGCAGATGTCAAGTTACCCTGAAGTGCAGGCCAATTCTTACGATAGATTAAACCGTCGTAAAAAATAGCTGAAATGTAATAAAAGTCAGAAAAATTTTGTATCTAGTGTTTCTTAAATCGTTACTATATGATAAATGAGCTTAGAATTTTAACAACAAAAAAGAAAAATTAATTTTAAATAAATTGCCAGTACTAAAAGTAAAAAGTCACATGAATAACTCAAAACCACTTGTCTAATCATGACTCAAATTTAAATGGAACCATGAGTATTTTAGTAGTATCTACTGAAAACACCTCGAAATTGGTTTGCTTATTAAAAACTTGCGCTGACACACATCAACAAAAAAATGCAATTCATTTTATATATATCGTCCATATTTGATAATATAGCTTTTTAATTTACCAAACACGACTGACTATAAATGAGTAAAAAATATACTTATTTGTATTCGAACCCGTATCTTTTGAAACCGTCCAAACTCTCTAATCAAGTAAGCTACATTGCTTAAGGAGTTACTTAAAAAATCTAAGTTGTTTGTTACAACTATTTTTTAACATTCTGAAGTGGGAGATTTTTACCAATTTTCACTACCCAAAGATTTTTCCTAAGAATAAAAATTCGACAAAAGAGAATGCTATTTACAAAGCATAAACAAAAAAAAAAAAAACCCATTATCAACTTTGCGCTTTCTTAAGTATAGAATGATTCATATTCCAGGAAATGGATTTTTTCATTTCCTGCTTGGTAACAAGGCAAAGCAAGTGGCGTTGAGCTCCGTCATTCAGCACGCAATGCCTCACCCGGGGAAAGTTGGGAACGGATTGTCTTAACACTAGGTTCTCTCTGCCTACCCTGCTATATGCGGAATACAGTGTGAGGCTATATATGTATGTATATATATCAAGTGGTGGAACTTAACGCCGCTCTCAGTCTAACCAAAGTGGGAAAAATTATTAAGACAAAATAATTTTAAACTTGTATTAGGACTTTTATTTTATCAAATCTAAGTCTAAATTTACTTTATCGTATTTCACAGGCTCTCTTTTATGATCTTTGAATTTTGATAGCGATAACTTTACAATCGTGAAGATAATAAAAAGGTTTCAAAGTGTTATGCAAACACTTGCGTAATCAAACGAGTTTTCATGCAAATATGAAATTTAATTTAACTATGACCAGTTCTTATTTTTTTTAGCTTCACGCTGTATTACGCTGTATTCACGCTGTATGCATAAAGTAGGGTTGGCAGAGGGTACCAGAGAACCTAGTGTTAAGACACTCTGTTCCCCACTTTCCGCCGAATTCAGGCATTGCGTATTGAGTAAAAAACACCGAAACCAAAACACTTAATACCATAGAATATTAATTTTTACCAGAATTAATTTTTCCGCCGAATTCAGGCATTGCGTATTGAGTAAAAAACACCGAAACCAAAACACTTAATACCAGAGAATATTGATTTTTATATTTTCGTTTCTGGACATTCGAATTGTACCCACGACCTGTCGCGTTACAGTCACGTGCTTGTGCCTCTGCGCCACTACGGGCCTCACACTCTTGTTTTTCAATGCATTTTTGATGTTTCCGCATAGCTTTTTACTGGGTTGATCAATTTTGATGATTCTTTATTCATATGATAGCTAGTACTAAGGATAAGCGGGTATAGAGACTGTGGGTGTTCTTCCAACTATACTTCTAAGAACTTCGATATATGTAGCTGAGTAGAACGTATGGTCAGAACGCTTGGATGGCGTTCAATAGGAGCGGGATCAAATCCAGCTATGTAAATTTTTTATAGTTTTTCTTTTTTATTCTAGTTTGTTTGTTTATTTTACTTTGTCTGTAATTTTTAAGTATACTGAACAATAAACTGTTTTCATTCCCTCCATTCTGCACTTACGCACTGACTGACGGAGCCAATTAAAATTTGATCGATTTGTATTAAAATCCTAAAGGTATGGGTTTATGTAATTTATTTATCACCTTTTGCCAAGTAGGTATATTGATAAACATGTAAATCTCTAAGTAATCTCTATTTACATTATTTAACAGGTTTAACAAACGTAATATTCTGTGAAAAACATTTTATAATCTAAAGTATAACAAGATTTTTTTTCCCAAAGAGGATAAAAAGTCAATGTTTTAAAAAAAATACTTTACGAGATCAACGCTGTCAACGAGATAATTTACTTGGACTTTGATGAAAATAGCATAATAATTTAAAACTTTGAAGGATAATCTAAGTTTAATTTAAAAAGATTTAAAAATAATTTAATTGAAAATTAAGTAAAGGGGGTAAGTAAAGAGAGATATCTTAGCCAAAACCCATGGATGTGCTGCTATTGGGCCCAGCGCATATCAGAGAGAAGAGTTTTGAACACTTGGGATTTACGACCCAAGTGTAGGTTTAAGGGGCTCTTTTACCCACTGACCGCTCTTCTATCTAAATAATCTAATCACCTTACCAACTAATATGGTGAAAAGTTAGACTTGTATGTATGTTGTAGTAATGTTATTAAAAAATAAATAATAAATAAGAAAATGAAGAATTTTTTTTTTAACTTAATAACTTTTAACTTTTTAACTTAATAATTATCCCGCATATAGCAGGGTAGGCAGATGGAACCAGAGAACCTAGTGTTAAGACACTCCATTCTCCTTCAACAATTCCGTTCCCCACATTCCGCCGAATTGAGGCATTGCGTGTTGAGTGGCGGAACTCAACGCCGCGCTTTGCCTTGTTACCAAACCCAAGAAATGAAAATACTAAATTTTACATTTCCTGGAGTGGGGATCAAACCCACAACCTGTTGCGTTTACAGTCGCACGCTTGTGCTTAATGTATACAGATTTCACTAAATCTAGCTGTCTTCAATTTCACTAGAGATATTTGATACATAATTGCTTGCTACCAACACATAATTACTAGGAGCCCAAACAATATCGTAATATATTCATACGTATCAAATCTTAGAGGTTAAATTGTAATACATGTTGATTGTCTTCGAATTGGTTTGTTATTGTTAAGGCATAATGCTTGGATCGCTTATCAAGTAGATTATTAATATATACCGATTGTTATAATATATGTAACACAATATATTTAAGATTTTAATTAAAAAATAAATTTGACGGAAAGTGAACGGAGTTAAGAGAACGGAGTGTCTTAACACTAGGTTCTCAGGTTCTCTCTGCCTACCCTGCTATATACGGGATACAGCGTGAAGCTATAAAAATATATACAAATATAAATCTGTGAACCAGACATTTTAGATTTTAACCGACTCCAAAAAAGGAAGATACTATCAATTCGACTCCATTTTTTATGTTAGTTACCGCATATCTTGTTACTGGGTGAATCAATTTTGATGATACTTTTTTATGTGATAGCTAGTGCTCTTGATATAGCGTCATTCAGTTTTAGTTAAATTCCAAAGAGTAGTTTTCTATATATATATAAGATATTATTATCAAGTAAAGACGTCTTTCATGGCGCAGAGGCACAAGCGTGCGACTGTAAACGTAACAGGTTGTGGGTTCGATTCCCACTCCAGGAAATGTAAAATTTAGTATTTTCAGTTCTTGGGTTTGGTAACAAGGCAAAGCGCGGCGTTGAGTTTCGCCACTCATTACGCAATGCCTCAATTTGGCGGAAAGTGGAGAATGGAATTGTTGAAAGAGAATGGAGTGTCTTAACACTAGGTTCTGTTCCCTCTGCCTGTCCCGATATATGCGGGATACAGCGTGAAGTTAAAAAAAACAAAAAGAAATTTGACGGAAAGTAGACGGAGTTAAGAGGACCGAGTGTCTTAACACTAGGTTCTCAGGTTCTCTCTGCCTACCTTGCTACGTGTGGGATACATCGTGAAGATAAAAAACCAAAAAAAGTAAACCAACTTCAAATAAAATTATCTAAAAAACTACATTATTACGAATTTCTCAAAAACTTCTCGTTAGAATTTAACTAAAATTGAATAACGCTATATCAAGAGCACTAGCTATCACATAAAAAAGTATCATCAAAATTGATTCACCCAGTAACAAGATATGCGGTAACTAACATAAAAAATTGAGTCGAATTGGATAGCATCTTCTCCTTCTTGGAAGTCGGTTAAAATCTAAAAAGTCTAGTTCACAGTTTTATACTTGTATATATTTTTTATAGCTTCACGCTGTATCCCCATAGCAGGGTAAGCAGAACCTTTGAAAATCTAGTGTTTGTAATACCCTGTTCCCACTTCGCCGAGTTGAGGCATTGCGCCGGAGGATTTCCAAATCACGCCGCGCTTGCTTTATTACCAAACCCAGGAAATGAAAATACTAAATTTACATTTACTTCTGAGGGAATCGAAATTACACAACCTGTGGCGTTTATACAGTCGCACGCTTGTGCCTCTGTGCCACATAAGCGATATCTTGTCTTCGAATTCGGTAAGTCTTGAAAGTCTAATTCCTTCGTAGCCTTAAAAAAAAATATATATATAATATTATCAAGTAAAGACTGGGAGATATCTGTAGTATACAGAACTGAAATAAATCTCCCAAAGGATGCAGTAATAAAGTCTGCCTGCGGAGTTGCTGGCGGAAGCAGGAAAACCTGTCTTTAAGTGGATCGGTTTACTATAATATACAGGAAATTAATTTAAACTTCTGCGTTTTACGTTCTATTTATATTTTATTTTACTGCTACCGTTTTAGTATTCTTAGTACGGTGGTTGTAGGTTCAAAAATTCGCTTTTCAGAAATTTCATAATAAATTTATTAATGAATTTGTCGTAATTTTTTTTTTTTTTATGGATACCAGATGGCAACGAGCAGAATGTAATTGCCTGAGGTGGTGGTTTACCTCGCCCATGAACATCTACAACACAAGAGGTGTACTAGATGCGTTGCCAACCTAGAGGATGTCGGGCCAGATGGAAAGGGGAGGATAATGTAGTAGTCCGTTATCGGAACCACCCACATTTTGGGAAAGGATGGGTGGGAAAGGAGAAAACCTGGTTTACATGCCATCGAACTGGAACACATCATAAGATATTTGGCGGTTCGTCTTTGACATGATAGTGTCATGAGCCAGACGGAGGACGAACCTCCTACCACCAAACAAATTATTAGATAAAGTTCTTGTTCTTATAAAACAATATTACTGTTAATTCTAACAGCAACAGATGTGTATATTCTTACTTTTACTTTTACTACTATTTTACTATTTTACTGACTATTTTTAAAATATTTTTTTATGTAGTAGTTATGACAGCGATGCGTTGGTTTTAGGCTGGGGTAAAGTTCTTTTTTCTCAAAGAATGAATGAATTCAAAATATTTGGAAATGTAAAAAATTACAAAACTTGTAAGACTGTTAAGTGGCGTTGATTTCCGCAACTTAACACGTACTAAATTCGGAAAGCGGATAAATGGAAATCGGATTTTGAAAGCGCAGTGAACGAAATGTCGTAAACAACACTCAGGTTCACTGTGACCTACTACGCCATGCAGGATATAGCGTGAAGTCGTTTTTATTGAAACACTAAATATTACAAAATCCAATAAAAAATGTCAAACGTGAAATGAAACATTTGGCGTTCCATTTTAAAAAAACAATTTAATATTACTTTTTTTTTTTTTTTTTTTTTTTTTATTGATAACGGATTTTGGCAAACGAGCAGAAGTGGACCACCTGATGGTAAGTGGTTACTCTTTCGCTCATAGACATCTACAAACATCAGAGATGTTGGAGACGCGTTGCCAACCCAGAGGATACTGATGAAGGGGGACAATGTAGTAGTCCATCATCAGAACCACCACATTTTGGGAAAGGATGGGTGGGAAAGGGGAAAATCTGCTTACATGCCATCGAACCGAACACATCATTAGATATTTGGCGGTTCGTCTTTGACATGATAGTGGTCGCGAGCCAGTCGGAGGACGAACCTCCTACCACCTAACAAATAGGCAGAAACAAGCCAACAACCAAAACTTTGAAGTCACACAATTTTAAGTCGACTTTATGTCATACAAGAACAACAGTAGAGAGCCAGTATACAGCATTTTCTCGTGAAATAGGACAGCACTTAGCAAAGTGCATTACGAGAGCACACAAAACGTAGATAAGATATGTGAACACAAAATATTTGCGTTAAAGCTCTATAGATGACACCTTTTCATTGGTTTCAATTATATTATATTATATTTTCCGTCTAATTGTATAAATTGAAAATGAGAAACGGAATTGTTGAAAGAGAACGGAGTGTCTGAACACTAGGTTTTCAGGTTCCCTCTGCCTCCTGTTATATGCGGGATACAGCGTGAAGCTAAAAAAATATTATGTTTTATAATTATTGTCTAACTAAATTGAATCGGTGAGTGCAGAAACAACATAAGTCCGGATTTACAAAATTTTGCAAGAGGGAGAAAAAGTGTATAACTTGCCTTTCTAAGCTAGTTTTTTGTGACTTACGTTGTTTCTGAACTCACCGATTTCATTAAATTAGCTAACTTTAATTTGAGTTCGATTAAGAGAGTAGAGAGTATAAACCCTGAGTACTCTGTGCTTACTCTGCTATGTTGGAAAAAACAATATAAAATAAAAACATATATAGAAAATATTAAACATGAGATCGTAGTGGCGTAGTGGGACAGCGTCTAACTGTAAATGAGGTTGGTTGTGGGATCTCACTCGGGAAATGATCATATATCATTTATTTTCGTTTCTTCGCTCTGTTACACAGCGCGGCGTTGGGTTCCGCCATTTACCATGCATTGACTCGAATTCTGGCGGAAAGTGACGGAGTATATTAACACTTGCAGTCCTTGCCTTATATATATAGATATAGATATATATATATGTCTAAAATAAAAATCATACGTGTAATATGAAGGAAAAGATGCGACAGGAATGAATGAAACCTTTTGAAATGGTTCAAGAAATTTCATATAAGAAGATAATCTAAATTAAAAAACGTTTCCGGTTTCATTCACTCATATTACTGGGTTTAAGACTCTGCCGTAATACATATAAAGCCAAAGAATATAATATCATTTCTATAATACATATCGCAATAACTATATTTTTGAATAGATATTATGGAAATATTATGGTCATACTAGATATTTTTTTTATAAATTGTATATATAATATAATTGTAGGGGGAGACCTCGGTTGACCTTCGAGAACACAGTACCAATGATAGGAGGAAGGTCACGTAAAAAGCATGAAGCCCCCGGAGGGCATGCATGAAGAGGCTATGACTGTGGACGAGGCGAAAGAGGTATTTTTTAATTTTTTTTTTTTTATTTTTTTATTGATAACGGATGGCAAACGAGCAGAATGTACTCACCTGATGGTAAGTGGTTACCTTTCGCTCATAGACATCTACAACACCAGAGATGTTGTGGTGATGCTGCCAACCTAGGGGGGATACTGATGGAAGGGGGACAAATGTAGTAGTCCACTAATGAACCAACGGCTATTTTGAAGAAAGGATGGGTGCGGAAAGGGGAAAATCTGGCTTACATGCCATCGAACCGAAACACATCATTAGATATTGGCGGTTCGTCTTTGACATGATAGTGGTCGCGAGCCAGTTTGAGGATCTAGAACCTCCTACCACCTACCAAAAGGTAAAAGGTAGGTATGCAGGGTCCGGGTAGCGTTTTCTGCCCGTTCCTTCTGACTACCCCCAGGATAAAGGTAAAGTTAGGTAGGTAGGTTATATGTGTATAATATTCTAGTTGTATTACCATGTATCTTGGTAAAATATATATGATTGATGTGATCAAATCCAGATATCAGCAATCAAATTTATATGCACAAAAATGTGATACATGAATTTATATTTTACTGAATTATCTTTGTTTATCATTACCACATATTGACTTCAGTGTTTTGTGTTTTTAGGTTGATTTTAAAAAAAAGCCTGTCGTGGCGCAGAGGCACAAGCGTAAGATCTGTAAACGCATATGCCAGGGGTTCGGTCCCACTCCAGGAAATGTAAAGTTTAGTATTCTCATTTGCTGGGTTTGGTGGACAAATAAGCTAAGTGCAGGTTGAGTTCCGCCACTAGCACGCAATGTCCTTCAATTTGGCGGAATGTGGGGAAAAGAACGGTGTGTAGTTGTGGAAGAAGTGATGTTCAACACTAGGTTATCAGGTTCCCTCCTGCCTACCTTCTAGCATATTTATGCAAATTGCTTTGATAATATTATTATTACATATAATTTGGATAATATAGATTTTTTATATTTATCGTCTTTTACTTGTATAGACGTGACCAGGTTTTTTGAGCAATTAGAGGAGATAAACTCACAAAAGTGACAATTTCTTACAAAATAATATAAATACGTTATTCGACCAAAAGTGAATGGTATAAATGGAAGAACTTATTTGACGTTTCTGAATTGTGTCATTGACATTGAACGAGCGTCACGTAAAAATCATGAAAGTCCTTCAAAGGTCATAAATGACGAGGTTGATGACAGTCGATGTGTCGAAAGAGGCATAGAGAGTCAAGATAAGAGGTATGTAGCTTTTTGCACACAGTTCTCTAGTAAGAATCGAAGGAAAAAGAAATAATTTTGTTTGGTACCTATATTTATAGAAATTATGCGATCTGAAATAACCTCCCCCAGTATAATATGAAATCAAAAATCAAAATATTCTTTATTCAAATAGGCTATTACATGCACATTTGAATCGTCAATTTACAAAAGATGTTAGGAGTGTCAGTCCTAACGGAAGCTCGAAAGGCAGTTCTGCTGAGAAGAGCCGGCGAAAGACTCAACAGTTGCTTTTTTCAAATAAAATTTTACAATAAGCTTACAGCAACGATAAGCCTCCCGAGCGAGCATCAACATCATTTAATTCCACACATTAACATCTGTATAGTATTCTTGGGCAGAATAATACATACTTTCCTTAATAATATATTTTTAATCTCGACTTTGAATTTTTCATTCACTCAGCACGCAATGCCTCCATTCAGCGAAAAGAGGGGAACGGAATTGTCGTAAGAGAACGGAGTGTCTTAACACTAGGTTCTCAGGTTCCCTCTGCCTACTATGCTATACGCGGGATACAGCGTGAAGATAAAAAAAGAAATCATTTTTTTCTAATTATTTTTTTATAATCAAAAGAAACCCAACCCTGAACCCCATAACCTCCAAATCATTGAACATAGCCTATAAAGTTCGTATTGCTCTCGATAATACGTCTTATTGTAGTTAAAATTTTGACATTTTCAATGAAATTGAATAGCATTTTGCGTATACGACGTCGTGGTGTCCCTACAACCGTAAACTGTAATCTGATAGAGTAATATACGTCAAATTCTAGGTTAAAGTTGTAAATATCTTCATTCAATTAGGAATTTTATTACTATGATAATAAGATTAAATTTTCTATACAGGTTTAATAACGATTGGGCTACGTTTGGTATATTTAAAGAAGTAGTGAGTGTGTAGATTTACTTTTAGCGAGTAACGTAATTTATGTTTACTTATATTTTATTCTTATGGACGTCATTGTGGTAGAGTTTATTGAATGGCTGTAAAAACAATAGTTTATTTTTCCCCTTCCCCTTTCCCACCCATCCTTCCCAGATTTTCCCCTTTCCCACCCATCCTTTCCCCAAAATGTGGTGGTTCTGATAGTGGACTACTACATTGTCCCCCCTTCCATCAGTATCCTCTAGGTTGGCAACGCATCTACAACATCTCTGGTGTTGTAGATGTCTATGGGCGAAGGTAACCACTTACCATCAGGTGGTCCTTCTGCTCGTTTGCCGTCC
>JAKGSA010001885.1:0-17943 GCA_033558755.1 Philaethria dido | reverse complement strand
CGATAGTTGTGGATTTGATTCTTATTTGGAGTAATGTTCCTACTTTGTTTAATTCAGTTTAACACATATGCTACAAGAAAAACGACGCAGACGGATATAGAACGCATGGCTTAGCGGTCACAGCGCTTGGACAGTTTCCAAGCGGCACGGGTTCGAGTCCCGCTGCGTTCAAATTATTATACGTTTTCTAAAAATGTTTTTCATTTCCTAAGTGTGTGATTAATGCTTTAAAACTATCAAAAACATGCTACAATTTACAGATATTTTGTGTGATTTTACAACGAATTTTTGCAAGGCAGTCACTGAAAACCAGCGTTGGTACTGTTTGCTTTATCGCTCATGCCAACGTACAAGCTGAGTAATTTTCCTTTTTCGCTCCACATTGCTGCACATTTTCGTTTTTTTTATATATACATTACAATAATAGTACTTGTTGTGTTTTCTTGTTTTTTTTTTCTTTTTTTTTAACTTCACGCTGTATCCCACATAAAGCAGGGTAGGCAGAGGGAACCTGAGAACCTAGTGTTAAGTCACTCCGTTCTCTTACAACAATTCCGTTCGCCACTTTCCGCCAAATTGAGGCATTGTGTGTTGAGTGGCGGAACTCAACGCCGCGCTTTGCCTTGTTACTAAACCCAGGAAATGAAAATACTAACATTTCCTGGAGTGGGAATCGAACCCACAACCTGTCATGACCAGTCGCACACTTGTGCCTCTGCGCCACGACAGGCATTTTTTATTGTTATTATTATTATTGATACTTTGGAAGCAGTGTGTTTTCCGAAATAAAGTTTTTACTTACTTACTATAAGTATCTAGTTTCAAAATATTTTCGCCTTCTTGGCCAACAGACCGTGACACTGGGTAACGCCCTTTAACTCACAATATTAGAATGAAAAGGGGAATAGAATAATATATTATTGGTTTCGTTCGCCTACCATGCAAATAAGAGATATATGTAAAAACAAAAACGACTAAACTGTCGAAGTAAAAGGTAAATAATGGCAAGATAGACCATTCTGTCTCTGCATTTTACCATGTCTACGAGTACTAACGAGCTGTTTCCCGCGGCTTCACTCGTGGTCGACGTAGGTACATACTGTAATGTATAGTGCCTATTATTTTTTTTTGTAAAACATTAATATCTGTCAAAATATTTTTTAATATTGATCATATAAAGAGAGATTCTATGTCTTTTAACACCTCCCAAGAACACATGGGTACAAGTTTCATGACTATCGGTTACTGAGTAATTTTATCGTGAAAGCAAAGACAAAACGAGAACAAAGGTATCTTCTTCTTCCTAGACGATTTATATCCTGGCTGCCAGGGTCTGCTTTCCTACTCTCAACCTACTCCACTTTGCAACGATCTTCTGCATCACACGGTGGTTAGTCCTATTGGCTCCTCATATCCTGCTTCACGATAACCAGCCACGCTTCCTTGGGCGTCCGGGGGTTCGCTAACTCCAGGAACAGATATATATCAGGGCTATATTTCTTCTTCCTCGACATAGTGCTCCGACGGCGCGCAACGTGGCCGCATTTCCTCCATCTCGCGATCGCTCTGAGCTATCCGCTACGTCACGGACCCGAAGACACTACCTTCGAATGAATGTGTTGGCTGTATGCGGTCGGCCCGCGTAACGTGCCACATCCATCTTCAGCATCTTCTTTCCTCCGTGACAAGGAAGCCCTGAGTGTGCCGAGACAAAGCGCCGGCCACCAAGCTATCATTTGTAGAGTAGAAGAAACAGGCTGGAGCTGGAGTGCACTCCTTCAAAGAACTCCCAGTGTTTCGGGTGTGGCCTTTCGTGGTCAGACCATTACCAGTGTGACTCACACAGGTTTGGCCCAAGCAGCGCATGATCCCGGTTTTCGTGAAAGTCGATGCCCTCCGACTCTTCGTGCAAACGGATCCAGCCCGAACTTTTCCGACTTAACGGCTGGTTCAGGACCTATAGCGGATAGTGCCAGTCCGGGCCCCCGCATGCCATGTAAATTTCCTCGGTCTTCGCATTTAGTTTAAGACCGCCGTTCTCAAGCGTACCCCTCCCTTCCAGAGTGTTCACTTTCTTGCTCCAGCCTCATCCGGTCCTCGTCAATGAGCGCTATGTCATCGGCATACATCATCAACCATGGAGGTTGGTCCTGAATGTAAGCCGAGACAGTATTCCAAGACTACATTGAACAAACGGACTAAAGCTGCCGAGCTTCCAGAACCCTACCGTATCGGAAAGGGTTTGGTGTCGCCACACGCAGTCCTAACCCTTGAAGCGAAATCACAGTACATGTCTCTAATAATGTCATTATAGATCTCAGGGATTCCCCTTGGATCGCAATGCTCAATTGTGATGCCATTGATGAGGCTCACAGGTCAAAAGGCTTTCTGGGCAGATCTAAATGCAACATAGAGCTCTCCTTTTTCCCCTGTATGCTTCCATCAAAGTTCTGAGGGCAATGGCGTCCATGGTACCGGATCCCGACTGAAACCATACCGACATCCAGAGAGGCCAGTACACTCTCGGCAGCCTGAGATCGATTATGCGCTCGGAAGAGCCGCCGGTGTGACTCATGATCTTAATCTCTATAATTATATTTTTCACAGCCAATCTTGAACACTGCCCCCTTCCCCTTTGTAAATAGGGGTAATGAAATCTGGTATCGCCACTGTTGTGGCATCGTACCAGTGCTCAAGATGCGGTTGTGATCAGTGAGCACAGAGCACACACCAAGAGATCCCAACGATTTCAATGCCTTCGATCGCGGAATGTCGTCAGGCCCCACCTGCTTTCCCGGTTCTTCGGCTACGTCGAAGACAATTTCAGGGGAGTTTCGTCGTAAGGGTTGGCAAAGCAACAAGTCCGGAGGTTGGGGAGCGGTTCGGAAGGAAATAATTTCAGATACCGATGTGCGCCGAGTGGCGTCAAAGCAGCCCTTGAAGTAGCCCTCCATCTCCTTCTCACAGAGCCCTGATCACAAGCAGAAAGTACTGGGAGTCCTTTGACACAGAGATATTTGGAAATGTCTTGTGTCGCTCATCCTTTGAGCATCGCCAGTTTTTATATGCAGTGCTTTTCTGCCCTCCGCAGTTCAAGCCGAGATGCCCGTGTAAGAAAAGTGGTGTGATAAACTCACCGTGGCTCTGGTTGGCCAGCTGCTTTGGGTTTCACAAAGGGCATCGTTTCGCCGCAATGTAATCCACTCTGCTCCTCAGGGAGTAGTGAAATTCCCGCCGCCTCTAAAAGCAGCCTTCTTTTTCCGAATCGCTTTCTGCACCTTGCTCATTCCACCACCATGTGTCTCCTTGTCGATGACCGTCCCCTCCCCCAGAAATGCCAAGAACTCTGTTTACCTGCAGTAATAATTGCTGACTGGGCTCGATCCCAAGCTTCCTGGCAGTTTGGGTGTCAGTCGATAGATTTTGACTTTAACCTCTGCCAGAAAGTCGGTCTGCATCGGCTCATCTAACAACCACCACTTGATCCTAGGTCACGTTTCTCGGCAACTTTCTTTCGGAGTGTAAACTGACATAGTCCATGACAAGAAGACGATGTTGGGCCGTTGCTTTCACCAGGAATGATCTTTACAGTTAGTGACCTGCCTATGTGGCGACAGACCGTCTGGCTCAAAGTGGCGAGATGAATCTTTGGTCAGAGTTTAGGAGTGCGGACCCGCTCTATAGCGCGTGATAAGGTGCTGGGAACTCTTTGGAAGAACGTGTCTTCACGATGGCCAAGTCGTCGGCACAGTGTTCTCCCAGAGCTTCTCCCCTTCATGGTATTGCGACGCATCTCGGCAACTAAAAAAACTACTGTGAACACGTTGCCTTCATACGTGTCCCCAGCCCTACTCACGTGGCACGGCGGTGCGTAGCACCCCAAACTGTTCCTGCAGAACGTTCCGGCGCCACTGGCTACCCGCCTGAGGGCATAGGCGCTGATCGCCATTGGTGATTTATTGACCCCCCTCAATCAGCAGCTTCACCCGCATCGTTTATCGCAGCGACGGCGACTTCGAGGAGACCACTCTGAAGCTCTTCGGTAGAAAGACTACACGCTCACCACACACCGGTCCTTTACCGAAGGGCGCGACCCAGTGTATATAAGCTGGTAACCCCCTGCACCGATGTTACGGGACTTATTGCCTAGCAATACGCAAACCGAACGAAGTACATCGAAAACGTTGCGGTTTTTTTCAACCACGACAAGGGAGTAAAAATTTAAAAACTCATAACGAAATCCATGGCTTTACCGTGGTAAGAAAGTGGTACTCATCGGACCTAAGAGGTGACCTAAAACTACAAATTTTACTACTGAGATTACTATGACTCGTCAAAACACTATGGCACATGTTTTTTTAACTTCACGCTGTGGCTCCACGCCTGCTGGGGTAGGCAGAGGAACCAGAGAACCTAATTGTTAAGACACTCCATTTTCTTCAATTCCGTTCCCCACTTTCCGCCGGGCATTGCGTGTGAAAATGTTATTAGAAGCTTTATTAGTTGGAAACAGAACTATTTAAACTGAACTACTTATGCAGAACCACTTCTATCTAAGGGTAAGGGACAATTGTTAAAGATCACCGAAATAATAGCCTTATTTTCAGCTAAGTTATCCTCTACAATTCGATTGTTATCTTAGATTTTAAATTATTATCGGAATTCAATTGAAAGATTTGGGTAGCTCTTCTGACCTAAGTGTAACTTTCCCACAGGCTTCAATTTCTTATTGTTGCTTACAAATTATATGTATAATACTAATGCCCCAGGATCGCAGAACTTCGTACCAATTTATATCTAATATATTCTGCGAACCTTTTGGTAGGCAGGGAGAACCCTGGGGAACCTAGTGTTAAAACACTCCGTTCTCATAACACGTTGACCGCCAATAAGATTTTGTAAAATATAAATATATATAATAGAATGTTTGAATATTTAAGGTTAAATTTACGATAGTGGTGGGGAGAAAGCTATAACTGTTTTACTTGTATTTGAGAAATTTTTGAGGTGGTTTATTAAATGTGTTTTTTGATGTGTCAGTCACCGGTGGTCGACGCGGCGCAATAGTAAAATATTACAGATAACGCCGCGTCAACGTGGTCAACGCTGGGTGACATGGCGGTCAACGTGTTAAGATATCCATTTTCCGCCGAATATAGATATTGCGTCGGCGAAACTCAACGCCGTGCTTTGCCTTCGTACTCGAGCGAGGAAATGAATGCACTAAATATATTATTAATATTGAACTTGACTCCCAATTTCACATTTACGGTCTTATTGTGACATACAAACAAGAAATAGCAAATATATTCTTTACAATATATGTAATTTTATTCGTCACGTATTCATAAGCCAACAAACACAAATCCATAACGCTCTATTGAATACATAATGCGATATGGCGCAGTTGGTAGTGACGACTGTTAGGCTATGGTTAAATCCTAGGCCTAGATAGTAAAAGCATATTGTATTTTGCTATTGCATTGTAGCAATGTCTTTTTTTTAACTAGATGGAAAGTAAAGGGCGGAATTTCTTAATATTTTTTTTTAACTTCACGCATATAGTAGGGTAGGCAGAGGGAACCTGAGAACCTAGTGTTAAGACACTCCATTCTCTTGCAACATTTCCTTTCCTTACTTTCCGCCGAATTGAGACATTGCGTGCTGAGTGGCGGAACACAACGCCGCACTTTGCCTTGTTACCAAACCCAGGAAATGAAGAGATTAACATTTCCTGGAGTGGTAATCGAACCCACAACCTGTCGCGTTTACAGTCGCACGCTTGTGCCTCTGCGCCACGACAGGCGTTCATTTCTTTAGGTGATCGTAAAAAATAGGAACGAAGTGATCATCTTCTCTGCTACGGCGGTTGTCTTTCATATTCTAAGCTTATTATCCTCCGATGGACACTTAAGTTTATTTCAAAAAATAACACCGCTGAGTATGTTATTATTTTAAATTGCCATGACAGCTGTGGACTAAAACTGAAAATAATTTTAATTTCTTTGAATAAGAAAGGAAATCAAATATTTTAAATTCTGTGACTTATATTCCCTATTTATTTATTTTTATTTTTAACTTTACACTATCCCATCCCGCATATAACTAGGGTAAGCAGAGGGAACCTGAGAACCTAGTGTTAAGACACTCCGCTCTCTTAAAACAATTCCGTTGCCTACTTTCCGCCAGAGGAAGAAACGCGGAAAAAAAGAAAAAAAAAAAAATATATATATATATATATATATATATATAAGTGAACAAAATAAATATCACGCCCTGTTGAATACATAACACTGTTAACTTATTATACATCGCTGTATCCGAAACACTAGAAGTATTTTTGTGGGAAAATCCTCCAACCTGTCACGGCATGTGTTTCTGTGTAGGGTCTTATCAATATTTCTTTTTGGCAATATGTTAGGGAAGCTATTGATTTTCCTTGGGTAAATAATGTCCGATTTTATTTTATTTGTATCTACTCTTTTAAAAGATAAATTTAATTCTAATCAAATTAAGGTTATACATGTGCATTAGTAAAGAAAAATTAAAATTGTTACGAATAACTCAAAAACTACTAGATCTTAACTAAATTTTAATGGGATGATATTAGAAGCACTAGCTATCGTTTAGTAAAAAAATCTTAAAATTTGGTTCACCTAGTGAAAAGCTATATATATAAAATACAGTTGAGAAGTCTTTAAAAAAATAAGTTATGGTTACCCAAAGTTTTTGTTAACTTTGTGCAATAGATAAATGTGTTCTACTTAAAATAAAGTTATATGTGCAATAAAAATTAAAATAATTACAAATAACTCAAAAACTGTGAAAGTCAGATCTTAGCTTTTTTTTTTTTTTTTTATGGATAACGGATGGCAAACAGGCAGAAGAGGACCACCTGATGGTAAGTGGATACCTTCGCCCATGAACATGCCACAACACCAGAGATATTTGTAGATGCGTTACCTCTTTCTAGGATACAGATGGAAGGGAGGACAATGTAGTATTCCGTTGGAACCACCACATTTTGGGGAAAGGATGGGTGGGAATGGGGAAAACCTGGCTTACATGCCATCGAACGGAACACATCATAAGATATTTGGCAGTTCGTCTTTGACATGATAGTGGTCTAAATAAATAGGATCATATGGGATCATTAGTTATCATATTAAAAAGCATCATCAATATTGGTTCACTCAGTACAAGTTATGCGCACACGTTAATAAAAATGCAGTGGAATTAATAACCTTTTTTTTTAAGTCAGTTAAAAAATAATTCACTCAATGTTTTTTAAATAGTAATAAATAATATAAACTAGCAACCTTACAATAAAAATACATACTCCGTTTATGTTGAAATAAAATTCAGCACCGAGGCAATAGTATTCATGTATTCAGCTATTTATTTTTCAATGAATATATTTATATCTCGAATCATCGCCTCATTCGACTGTTTCATATCGATTCTTACAGTTTATTTACAAGATATCGATATCACGGTTATCATTTATTCATAGTTTTATTAACTGACTTCTAAAAATGAGAATATCAATTCAACTGTATTTTTTTATGTTTTTACCACATAGCTTTTTACTAATTTTGATATTTTTTTTCATATGATAGCTAGTGATAGTGCTAGTTCAAAATTTAAATGGGACCGCCATTTTGTTAGAATCTGACTAGTTTTTGAGTTATTCGGAATAATTTTACGTTTTAGTCTCTTTTTTAAAGGTGGTTTAATTTTTTTCTAAAATTATTAAAATCAGTCTATATTAGAAGCATTAACTATCTACTATATAAAAAAAGAATAATTAAAATTGGTACACCCAGAAAAAGTTATGTTACCGCATATCTATTTCAAAAAAAAAAATAGTCGAATCGATAAACATCTTATTTTCAAAGACAGTTAAAAATATTCTTACAATATGTCACCGTCATTTTCGCGTTAATGATTCAGGAAAGATCATTTCAAGCATTTTGACTTCGCTTTGTACAATTATACTTCATTACTACTAACTTACTTGTCTTATACATGCCTCCTGTTCCTTAATAACAGTTCCTTTGAGAGCAAAAAATAATCTTTTTCCCAAAGAAAATCTAATTTCTGACGACAGATTGGACCATAAAGTAAATGCTGACTTTGAAAATAGTTTTCTTATTACGTTTATTGCATATATAAATTTGTCATGAAAAGGCCATTTTTATTTTTTAGATGAATATTATAATTTTCTTTTAACTTCACGCTGTATCCCGCATATAGCAGGGTAAGCAGAGGGAACCTGAGAACCTAGTGTTAAGACACTCCGTTCTCTTACAACAATTCCGTTCCCCACTGAAATGTTCCCCGCCGAATTGAGCCATTGCGTGCTGAGTGGCGGAAATCAACGCCTTGTTACCAAACCCAGGAAATGAAAATACTAACATTTCCTGGAGTGGGAATCGAACCCACAACCTGTCGCGTTTGTGCCTCTGCGCCACGACAGGCGTCAAGATTAATATTATAATTATTTAATGTATTTTTTCTTTTATAATAATACGTAAAAGCAAGTGGTTAGCTACCTTCGGTCTTCGGGCGGCCCGCTTTACCATTTCATGCGGCCCGCCAAGCTTTTTTTACAGATTCAATCATATATTATATTCATCACCTAATAAATTAAATTCTACAATTTCTTTTTGTCAGATTTCGTGTTTTTTCTTAGTAGGTATTACATTAATTGTATTAGTTTTTTAAGCTATTTTTATTTCTATATTGATGTAAAAAGTTTTTGGTAATCCTAATAAATAAATAAAAGATTAATGAATTCTAAATACTAAGTTATATATGTGATCCGCCAAAAAAAGAGTTTTAAATAAAATTTTGTTTGATTTGGATAGGCCAGTCGTTAAAATAGGTTGCTTACCTCTGGTAACAATCTCATCTTGTTAGCTATAAACATTTTTACCTGGAATTTTCGAATTAAACATTTATTTGTACAAAATTTAAAGATTTTCTTACTTTAAATTTATTTTTATGTTAAATTAACAAAAAAATCAGATTAAAAACATTTTTCTAAAAGCTTTGCAAATAGTTTTAATATTTTAATCACACACCTACGGTAAGAAAAACAATTTTGGAATTCGTATAAAAATTTGGAAGTAGCACGACTCAAACCCACAACTCCTGGAACTCATCATCACTAAGTCATACGATCTCTAGGTATAAATAAAATAAATATGGTATATCTTATTTGTATACGTTAAATAAAAAAAAAACAAACGTATAGATTAAAAAGAATCCGTTATAATTACGTAATAACGTGACAATTATTCTTAACATTAAAAACAAGTAAGACTTACTTCACGCTGTAACCCGCATATAGCGGGGTAGGCAGAGGGAACCTGAGAACCTATTGTTAAGACACTCCTTTCTCTTTCAATCATTCCGTTCCCCACTTTCCGCCGAATTGAGGCATTGCGTGTTGAGTGGTGGAACTCAACGCCGCGCTTTGCCTTGTTACCAAACCCAGGAAATGAAAATACTAACGTTTCCTGGAGTGGGAATCGAACCCACAACCTGACGCGTTTGCAGTCGCACGCCTGTGCCTCTGCGCCACGACAGGCCTGTACAACAAGTAATACGGGGGTTCAAATCCCGCTAAGTTCAAAGGTTTATACGTGTTCTATAAATGTTTTGTTATCAATTATTTCCCATCATGGTCATCATAATTATCATCTCATTAGAAATGATGTAATGGCTGCCATTTATGAAAACCTCTAACACTTTTGGATTAAAAGTTAAATTAAGTTATGAATTGCTTTGCCAGTTCTCAGAACATAAGTATTATTTCCGAACTGGTGTTAGTATTTCTATAAGAAATGTATAATGTATAAAAATATAGAAGATATTAGATATTAATATATTATAGTTAAATTACAAAATCTTTACAAAATGAAATGCTATATTATGGTATATGTCGTGGCGCAGAGGCATAAGCGTGCGACTATAAACGCGACAGGTTGTGGGTTCGATTCCCACAACAGGAAATGTAAAATTTAGTATTTTCATTTCTTAGGTTTGGTACCAAGGTAAAGCGCGGCGTTGAGTTTCACCACTCAACACGCAATGCCTCAATTCGGCGGAAAGTGAGGAACGGAATTGTTGAAAGAGAATGGAGTGTCTTAACACTAGGTTCTCTGGTTCCCTCTGCCTATCCTGCTATATGCGGGTTTCAGCGTGAAGTTAAAAAAAAAGTGTTACCATACCATCCCAAAGGATTCTACATGCTAAAGCTGCTTATATCAGTAGTTTTATCTGTACGTTGTCTATTAGTCACTCAATAACACAAGCGTTTTATATATATAAATACATACATACATAACTTCACGCTGTATCCCGCATATAGCGGGTTAGGCAGAGGGAACCTAGTGTTAAGACACTCCGGTCCCCACTTTCCGCGGAATTGAGGCATTGCGTGTTGAGTGGCGGAACTCAACGCCGCGCTTTGCCTTGTTACCAAACCCAGGAAATGAAAAACTCCATTTCCTGGAGTGGGAATCGAACCTTGTGCCTCTGCGCCACGACAGGCGTATATATAAATAGATGAGTAGAATCGTAGATAATATTAAATTAAAAACAAAAAACAATATAAACATCCCGGTGAGTCCAGGAGAGACTTATCATTTATTATACATCTGTACTGTGAACGTGACAAGGGTTTACGTGACAGTCGTCTTAGCGTGACTTCCAGCTATCAAGTGACAGTTGCCGTATCGTTAATTTATTTATTTGATAAAAATGAGATATTGTTAGTAAATATTCTTCTTATTTTAATAGAATTACTAAATTTTAGTTTTGAAACATCTACGAAATCTAGTCAAGTCAAAGTCAAATAATTTTATTTAAAAATAAGAAGTTACAAGCTTCATTTTGAACGTCAAATAATTTACCACCGGTTCACTAAATTTAATACCTCAGACACAGAGAAGAACCGGCACAAGAAACTCAGCAGGATATTTTCTTTTATATTCGACAATGGTTTACAGAATTTCGCTGTGTGGCAATGATACCTTTGAAACAGACTGGAGCAGAGCATTTCATTACCAAGGTGTATTATCATTTACTCTAAAATCACTAATTAGGTAATACCTTCTTACACAAACGTCTTTTTACAATTTTTTTTAATTGTAAAATGGGAAGGATTCTCGGACGTTTTCTGGGATCCTATTGTAAAGTATACACATTGTCCCATAAAAAGAATTGCGGACTCGATGTAATCGAAGTTACAGGCGCTACAAGATTTAAGCCTATTTCTTAGTCATATATATTTATTATTTACAATTTATTTACGTCTTAGAAAACTTAATTTTAAATAAATCATCAAGCCATGTTGAATCAAATATTTTAAAAGTCTAATTTCATTTATAAAAGTCATTGCGGATTAATAAAGCCCTATTTCACCCCTTCAGGTTCCATTATGAAAATAAATAAATATATATTTTTTTTAACTTCACGCTGTATCCCGCATATAGGGGCAATCAGAGGAACCCTGAGAACCTAGTGTTAAAGCCCACTCCGTTCTCTTTAACAATTCCGTTCCCACTTTCCGCCAAATTGAGGCATTGCGTGTTGGTGGCGGAACTCAACGCCGCGCTGCCTTATTAAACCAGGAAATGAAAATACAAATTTAGTTCAATTTCACCTTCAGGTTTCCATTATGAAAATAAATATCTGTCTAGAATTTTACATTTCTATTATTAGCGGTTACGGCTGCAAGATCTATACATCAGTCAGTAGTAAAATCTCAGAGGGAGAAGAGAGAGAGAGGGAGGGACTAGTGAAAATTTTAATTAGGCAAGGCGGTAAATTAAGGGAAGCCGATCTATATTTAAGGAAGCCGGTATATATATTTAGGGAAGCCGGTAATCTCCACTGGTATATATATTTTAAAATATAAATTATAAAGCTTTGTCATATATATTTACGGGAAAGATCTAAAAATATGTTGGTCATTTTGTATAAAATTTTACCTTTATAATCAGAGGACGTCCCATTGTGACATAATAGCCTCAACAAAAATATTTATACTTAAAATTAATAATCGAAATAATATTAAAAAAAAAGGAAATGTAAACTTTATTTTCATTTCTTGTGTTTGGTAACAAGGAAAAGCGCGGCGTTGGGTTCCACCCCTCAACACCCAATGCTTCGATTCGGCGGAAAGTGGCAACTGAAAGTGAAATTAACCTAACCTAACCAAACCCAGGGAATGAAAAATTTCATTTCCTGGAGTGGGAATCAAACCCACAACCTATCGCGTTTACAGTAGCACGCTTGTGCCTCTGCGTCACGACAGGCGTTCAAAGAAAGATTTCGCGTTAGATGAAATATATTGCTATTTATTTAGCTTCTCACTTTATCTTACAGCGAAGAGTAGACAAAGAGAACCTGGATCTGGTCTGGATCTGAATTTGAAACATTAGTTGGTAGAACTCAATGCTACTAGAGTGAAGAAATAAAAAAAAAGAAATATAATCATTTCCCAGAGTCAGAATCGAACCCACATCCATTCACATATATAGTCGCTTTCCCATTTCGTTATAATGGCCTCAGTTGCTAAGATAGAGCGTAAAATTCATATCTTAGTTGTGAAACAATATATGTATTCTAGTTTATTTTATAGAGTGTTACTATGCGCTTTACGATCCATAAACTTAATGTAGCCAGTAGTATACCTGTACATTTTTATACAAACAACAAATATTTTAAGTAAAATGCTTGCAGTAAATGTATAAAAATTCTAAAATAAGATGAAACAAAAAAGTTTTACAAAACGCGTCGTGGCGTAGAGCACAAGCATGCGAGTATAAAGTCGACTGGTTGTGGGTACATCTCACTCAGGAAATGGACTTTTCATTTCCTGGTAACCGAATGAGCGCGGCTTTGAGTTCCGCCATAGCATAATGCCTCAATTCCACGGAAAGTGGGAACGGAGTGTCTTAAGACGGCTTCCTCTGCCTGCTACTTATGCGGGATACAGAGTGAAGCTATGTAAAACAGTTTTATAGTATGGCTTTAAGGCACAGTACAAGCACCAATATTGTTGAATAACGAAAATACTTTTTTTTTTTGTGATAACGGACGGCAGAGCAGGCAGAAGGACCACCTGATGGTCAAGTGGTTACCTTCGCCCATAGACATCTACAACACCAGAGATGTTGTAGATGCGTTTATAACCTAGGATACTGATGGAAGGGGGACAATATAGTAGTCCACTATCAGAACCACCACATTTTGGGAAAGGATGGGTGGGAAAGGGGAAAATCTGACACATGCCATCGAACTGGAACACATCATAAGATATTTAGCGGTTCGTCTTTGACATGATAGTGGTCGCGAGCAGACCCAGGACAGACCTCCTACCACCAAACAAACATATGACAGGTTAACACGTTATATATGCAAGGCAGCCTTATCTAGAAATGATTCCTTACAGGCCACCATTAAAATATGTTGCTTATTTTGATGTGTAAAAAGTGGCGTGTTGGTAGATAAAATATAATATTTTGAACGTACTTATTAGTTTTGAGCCTGTTGTGGCGTAGAGGCACAAGCGTGCGACTGTAAATGCGACAGGTTGTGATTGTGGACCACTCCAGGAAATGTAAAGTTTAGTATTTTTAATTTCCTGGGCTTGATAATAAGCCAAAGCGCGGCGTTGAGTTTACCACTCAGCGAAAGCCTCAATTCGGTGGAAAGTGGGGGGAACGGGTGTCTAAACACTAGGTTCTCCAGATTCCCTCTGCCTACCATGCTTATTTACGGGATGCAGCGTGAAGCTAAATAAAAAAAAGGAAATATATTTTTGAATATAGCAAATCTCAGTAACTAATATTCGAACCTGCTATCATTGTTAAGTGTTAGTTCTTTGTGATAATTCAACTAAAATACTCAACAAAAATTTAAATAGAATAATTTTATGAATAATATTCTCAATATAATTTTATTTCACGTTACATTTGCCTCCAAAATTATAGTCGTGATAATTCAACGCTTGAATATATGATATAAGCTTATAAGGGTATTTAAACTAATTTCACGTCTATTACGAATGAAATGAATTAATTTGAAGATCCTTATATTATTTTAGTACTAGATCTACCTAGTGTTATTTTAAAGTTTTAGTATTTGTGATAAAATTATTTAAATTAATGGAATAAAGTTTGTAATTTATATGTAAGTGGGTAGGTGGAAAATCTGGTGTATATATATTCGTTTTCCACTACTTGCCTATAAAATTATTTTATTTGTTGGCTATCAGAACCTAAAGTTAAGCTAAGTAAGTAATTTTTTTCATAGATTCATGCTTTATCTCGTGGCATATATTCGTGGTGAAAAACTTAATGTCATGTTTCACCATTTTACAATTTCCGCCCTAAACATTGCGTTTTGAGCGGTTGAACTCTACGTTGCGCTTAGCCTTACCAGATTGGTTACATAAAAATGTTATTAGTATTACTAAATAAGTGCATTATATATGCCAAAACGCGGAAATGAAAATGATTTAAATATAATTATTTCCCCAAACGGGAATCGAAATCACTATCATCACGTTTACAGTCAAACGCTGTTCCACTGCGCGACGAAGGCCTCAAATCGGCGAAAAGTGGGGAACGGAGTGTCTTAACACTAGTTTCTCAGATTTCCTCTGCCTACCCTGCTATATGCGGGATACAGCGTGAACCTAAAAAATAAAAAAAACAATAATTTCTTCTGCGCCACGAGGGCATATAATATTATTACAATATGTGCAATAATTCTCTCTCCACACATTATAACATATAACAAAGCGTTCTCAGTCTGCTTTCTTAATGTTGAGTTTAAACGTATAATTTATGTCAGCACTACTATAGTTGTAGTTGTAATTCATACACCTGCATATGAAATTCAAGTTGTTTCATTTAAAGTTTAACAATAGCTTATACTGTTTCAAGTGAATTATATTATTTCCTTGCTACAGCGTACATGTGATTATCTTGCTTTGAATATGTCATATGTGCATGAAGAGTGTCACAGCTTGACTTATATTAGACTATGCTTTTGTTTGTGACTTTGCCTGTGTAGCTTTTCGCTTTTAGTCAGAGGGAATCTAGTGTTAAGACGCTCCGTTCGATGTTTTCCAGCCGAATTTCAAATATTACGTGTTGAATGGCGAATGAATTGAATAAAGTAACCGTTGCCTTTGCTAAATTCTTGGTATCCACTGGCCCAAGAAATTCTCTAATGATCTTCCTCTTGAACTTTGCAATGCAACACCGATTTACCAACATATCAAGCACCGCAAGTGGAACTGGATTGGCCAAACCATATATTTAAGCAGAGAAAGGATTTGAATCCTCAGGGAAGCGTAAAAGTGGTAGGCCTAAGCAAACTTAGCGACGTTCAGCTTTAGTCGAGTTGAAGAAGATTAGCAAAACATGATGTGAAATTAAAAACGATGCTCAAGTCAATGTGGACGCCCTCTGCCCCAATTTAGAGACGCAGTAACATAAATTAAATTTTACCGAATGAGAATCGAACCCATAGCCAATCACGCATACGTTCGACTGAACGCTATCCAACTGAACCACAATAACCTAAAAAAATTATGTGTATATAGAAATAAATTAATTTTATTTGACGTAGCAATTTATCGCGAAAAAGCAACTAATGATCCAAATTTTCATGAAAAGCCTACTTAAATGAATAGCCGTATTTCGGATTTCAAATGTTTCATCACTGGTTAGAGCCTGAAACATTTTTAATAAAATTCAGAGTGGATTGAAGAAAGCTAAGTGTTTTTTAGGCCATCGTGACGCAATGGTATAGTGTCTGACCGTGAACGCGATTAGTTGTGAGTTCGATTCCCACTCGAGGGAAACATTATATTCAAATTATTTTTGTTTTCGTGCTATGTTGAGACCAATCGCAGCGTTAAGTTCCACCACTCAACATGCTATGTCTTTGGAATTGGGGCTGAAAGTGGAGAACGAGTGTCTTGGGAGTAGGTTCTTTCTGGTTAGCTCACGTGAAACTGCATATTTTAAATACAGTATTTTTTATATATAAGTGAAAGGGACTTTAGTCTTAAACGTGTGGCTTAGAGGTAACAGCACTTCAGTGGTATCCAAGAGATGTAGGTTCGAATCCAGTTATTCCTACAGTGGGGATTGAACCCACGACAAACCCTTACAGTTATACGATGTCTCACTGCACCACCATGACCTCCAAATTAACTGTATATATTATATTACCGTAGCAAAGTTTAAAGGTACTCAAAGCACGGATAGCATTATATCTAAATGACCAGAATGGCATCTAACCTATGAAGTTAATGACGCGTGAAGAAAGTTTATGAACGAAATTTATTGGTTAGTTCGTTTAAAAATTTTATATTTTTACCTTTTTACGAAGAAAACAGATATATAAAAAAAATTGAAGTTGTTTTAAATTTTTAATTAGATCATAAGCGTTGACTAACCTGGTATGCGAGATAAAGCGTGAAGAAGCTTTATTAAGCGACACAAATACATACACACATAGTTGGAAGACATTATACCTATAATCTATTTTTTGACTTCATACTGTATTCCGCATATAGCAGGGTAGGCAGAGGGAACCTGCTAACTTAGTATTAAGACACTCCGTTCTATTACAACAAATCCGTTTCCCACTTCCAGGATCCAAATATTTTAATTGCCTACTTCTTATCAATAAATTAATATTGTTTAATACTTTTTTTAGCTTCACGCTGTATCCCGCATGTAGAAGGGTAGGCAGAGGAACCTGTGTACCTAGTGTTAAGACATTCCGTTCCCTACTTTCTGCCGAATTGAGGCATTTCGTGCTGAGTGGCAGAACTAAACGCCACGCTTTGCCTTGTTACCAAACCCAGGAAATTAAAATATTAAACTTTTACATATCCTGAAGTGGATCGAACCCACAACCTGTCACGTTTACAGTCGCACGCTTGTGCCTAGATCTATAGGCTAAAAGACAATCCACAGTATTAACTGTAGTATAAATCTTTGCCAACATTCACCGAGTTCTAAGCTAGCTGTTCTTACGTTTTTATGTCTAGATATTAGTGTAACGAAGATGTATACGTCGTAATCATGTTATATGACCTGTGAGAATACGTGAGCTCTTTAATATATCAACTTAGTACGAAAATTAAGTAAATGTATAAAATAATTCGGTAGAATATTTATTGTTAAATTATTTTCGCTTACGCCGGTGCTTATGTTACAGACAGGATCTAGTAAGATAAGTGCCGGCGTTGAATTCGGCCATTAAATAATAATAATAATAAAAACTCTTTATTGCAACAAATAAAAAATAAAAAGATATAATATAACGTCTGTAAACGCGACAGGTTGTGGGTTTGATTCCCACTCCAGGAAATGTTAGTATTTTCATTTCCTGGGTTTGGTAACAAGGCAAAGGGCGGCGTTGAGTTCCGCCACTCAACACGTAATGCCTCAATTTGGCGGAAAGTGGGGAACGGAATTGTTGAAAGAGAACGGAGTGTTACACTAGGTTCTGAGGTTCCCTCTGCTTACCCTGCTATATGCGGGATACAGCGTGAAATTAAAAAAAAAAGAAATAATGTATCCAATGTAGAAATAAAGAAGAGAGTTGAAGAACGGAATGTCTTAATGTAAGGTTCCCTCTGCCTATCCTACCATAAAGTAAAAAGTGAGTTTTAATAGACTTACTTTTTACAGGGTATGGGTGAATAAATTTTGATGTTGCTTTTTTTATATGATAGCTAGTGCTTCTGATGTCTTATTAGCTAGTGCTTCTCAGGTCCCATTTAAAGTTAATTAAGGTCTGACAAGTAGTTTTTGAGTTATTCGTAATTATTTTATTTAAGTTGGTTTTCGTTTTATATATATATATATATATATATATATATATATATATATATAT
>JAKGSA010001884.1:4223-29165 GCA_033558755.1 Philaethria dido | reverse complement strand
GATTTCGGACGAAAAAAGGAGACAGGAGTGTCTATACACTAGGTTACCTCTGCCTACCCTGCTATGTGGGAAAAGCTACAAAAATATTACATACATACATACGTACGTACTCTTTAGATACTTTACTATTAAACTACCTACAAAAATATATATTTACCGAAACCACAATAAGCCTTTTCATAAAACTTTAACATTAATCATAAAGAAGAAAAAACAATTAAAAAAAGCTCATAATTAATCTCAAAAAGCTCATTTCAGACAATTATTGTAATAATAGCTGTTAAATGAGAAACAGTATATATTAACCGATTCTCAGTTTTAATGAGTTGTGTAATTATGAATACAAAGGTACATTAAAATAATAGCAACACCAATATTTATTTTCATTGTATTAAATATTGGAAATATGATACACTTTTATTAATCACTGAGTTGATTCTCTTTTTGCTTATAATTATTATGATCATTTAATACGGTTTGTGTTTTGACTTTAGATAAATAGTATAAATGTCCGAAATATAAGCCATTTAAAGTCAAGTCAATTGATGATTGCAAATCAAGCTATACTTTTAGTGCATATGGCAGCATTATAGGGTAGTAAGAGAACCTAAACAAACTTAAAACCCTCCGTTCTCTACTCTCCGTCTGAATCCGAGAATTTGTATTTTAAGCCTTCTATAAAGATAAAATCCTCAATATAGTTTCTAATGATATACAAAATTTCTATTTTAGACTACAGATGCCTCATTTTGTAAACCATTTGTAACGATGTAGCGATAGACCGTTCTCTTATTTCCGTTCTCAATTCACCGTCGCAAAATTTTCGTAAATAGAGATACAACATTTTTTCTTTCCATATTACAACCAAGTGTCGTTGAGGTGTCCGATTCAATCAAGAGTTTAACTTTGAGCTTCATGCTGTATCCCGTATATAGCAGGATAGGCAGAGGGAACCTGAGAACCTAGTGTTAGGACACTCCGTTCCCCACTTTCCGCTGATTGCGTACTGAGTGGTGGAACTCAACGCCGCGCTTTGCCTTGTCACCAAACCCAGGAAATGAAAATACTAAACTTAACATTTCCTGAAATGGGAATCGAACCCACAACCTGCCACGTTTACAGTCGCACGCTTGTGCCTCTGCGCCACGACAGGCATAATGTAGTATAATCATTTCACTCAATAAAGTATTAACTCACTACTATCCCATCTGCAGTCAGATGTCCCACTGTACTAAGATAGCGTTAAAAAACTTAAAATTCATAATTGTTTAATAACTTTTTACCCCTAAAAATGATAAAAAAAACGGAGTACAGCATATTTTATGAAGCGATGACAACAAAGACAAAGTTAAATTGAAAATTTAAACAAAACAACTGCTAAGCGAACGTGTACGTGATAAAAAGTCGTTATTTTTCAAAGCTAATTTTCAAGTGATAAAGAATTTTAAGCCACAGCAACAATGGGTATGCATGAAGTATTTTTCTTTGTCCTTACTTGTTACCCACATTCTGTAGGATAGTCTCCCTTCTTAACTCTCTCTCTTTCTCTCTTAAAAAAATGCATGGTTAACGCCACCCTGCCATGTGCCATGTACCGAGACAAGCCAAGCCAAGCCATGCCGTATTAGCCTTACCTTGATGCCATTTTGGGTTGATTATTTATTGAAATAATTAGAGTAATTTATTAATTAACGTGTGTCGTGGCGCAGAGGCATAACAGGTTGTGGGTTCGATTCCCACTCCAGTAAATGAAATATTTTCATTTTCTGGGTTTGGTAATAAGGCAAAGCGCGGCGTTGAGTTCCGCCACTCAACACGCAATGCCTCAATCTGGCGGAAAATGGTGAACGGATTTTTTGAAAGAGAACGGAGTGTTTTAACACTAGGTTCTCAGGTTCCCTCTGCCTACCCTGCTATATACGGGATACAGCGTGAAGTAAAAAAAAAACAATCATTTTTAAAGCCAATTTCACTTGTGCAGTAAATTAAGTGGAAACTATGTTGGTTGAAAAAATAAATACGTGAAACGGAACCTTCTTTATATTACTAGCCGTTTTAATGTTTGTACAAATTTATTGATTTAATTTAAATTTCTAACCTTTTAGGTTTGTGATTAGTAGTGTCAATGTTATAATCTTCTTTATGTGGTTAACCTTATCTGGATTAAGCTTACTAACCAAATATTTCTATTTTAGACATACCTAGCTCATTATCACAGCTCATTTAAACAATGACATGCGCCAAAAATAAATGCTTTTTTTTAACTTCACGCTGTGATCCCGCATATAGCTGAGTAATAGTATACTAAATTCTACAATTACGTACCTACTGTAAAAAGAGTCAGTGTAATTAAACAAATCAATATAATAGCTCAAAAATAATTTTGTTTTAAATATGTTCAAAAATATATATTTTATTCATTCTATGGTGGTTTCCCGTTAATTTATTTGAGTTAGGTCACTTGCATTAGGTAATAAATGTCAAACAAGATATAAATTAGTTCAACAATTTATTTTCATACTATTTTCAATTTCAAAACAAAAATACAATACAAAAGTTTAATTTCTTTAACAATATGTTAATAGTTCATCTAGAGTACACGGTTTGTCACAACACTCTACGACCACTTGCCTCTTGCTGCGTCCCATACTGTGTGCTGCTTGCAGTGTCCACATCCAGCTTCTGTCCACAGTACTGAGATGCATCTGTGATCTCTTGGCATAGTGACTATCGCAAAGAACAGCTAAAGCGGTCGCTAAACGTCTTCCACAGTACACTTGCCCCATGCTCTGACAAGTAACAACTGCCAAGGCTGAAAGAGCGAAGAGAAGAAATACACTGTGCGTCCTCATCTTGTTATCTCTTTAACGTTTAGTGGACAAATGTAATAGCTCCCTAAGGATCAGCATAATTTATGTCTATTACAGTTACTTAATATTCATATTTGTAGGGGTTTATCAATAAGTACCCACGCTATGTCATAATCCGAAAAATTATGAACAAATTATCACCACATGGAAGGCACTGACCTTGAAAACCTTATTATTCCAAAACAAACAAGCATTTGACGTCTAAGATGAATTTCTATCCGAATAATCCTATTTCGGGAACAACTGAATATTAATGAGAGTTAACACCTATAAAAGGTTAAGTAATCATTGTTTACAACGCACTTCTCTAACAACTCCCAGAGAACTAAGATGAAGATTCAAACTATTTTGATAGTTTTTGCCGCATCAGCTAGTGTAATGATGGTTGATTCTAAAGAGTCTAGGCAGTTCTATTGCGGGAGGAGACTTGCCTCGGCCTTGGCGCTAATTTGTGATAGCAATATGATAAAAAGATCAGATATAAGCAATGTGGACTCCTTGGATTTGGGCTGGATGTGGATACCGCCGCGTCAAGCACGCAGTATGGGTCGTATGAAGCGACAAGTGGTGTCCGAATGCTGCGAGAAGGCTTGCACTCAAGAAGAACTTTCGGCATACTGCTGAATTCATTCAATTTATTAAGGACTTCTCGTAAACTATGAGTATAAAAAAAATGTAAAATTTATTTATCTAAATAAAGCGTATTATATTATCTATGCAAAACTAAGTTATTTAATTCAAGCTAATTGATGTGTCCCATTTTTGTTTCATGTACTATAAAGCGTGTACACTTTTGATTAACAAAAGCGCTACAAATACTTGGATATTTTTATTTATGACATTTCTCAAATTTATTTTGACTTAAGTATATGAATGCCCTACTTTATATAAGTGAAACAAATCATTACGGAATTAGGAAAAGATATCGTTTAAAATATATTTATGTAACATTTAACATAAGAAAATATAACTTATATAACGCATGACGTGGCGCAGAGACACAAGCGTGCGACTGTAAACGCGATTGGTTGTGGGTTCGATTCCCAATGGAAATGAAAAATTCCATTTCCTGGGTTTGGTAACAAGGCAAAGCGCGGCGTTGAGTTCCGCCACTCAGCACGCAATGCCTCAATTCGGCGAAAAGTGGGAAACGGAGTTTCTTAACACTAGGTTCCCTCTGCCTACCCTGCTACAAGCGGGATACTGCGTGAAGCTATGTATGTATGAGATATAAAACTTATACATAAATGCATCGCTTTTTACGGTGAATACCGAATGCAACAATGGAGATTAATGCACATACATACTTTTCTTACTCTCATGGCCTAAATAAGGCCTTATTCACATAAAATTAAAAAAATATATTTCAATAACATCAATATTAGGAATTCGGAAATAAGCTCACGCACACACAAAGTCAGATTCTTAGATTCCCTGAAATTATGATTTGACGGTAATCCAAACTATTTAGAGCTTTTTATTCTATTTCCAAGAAGTAATTAAAATAGGTATTTTATTTCATCTGATATTAGAGAATTGTACATTTTAATAAGAGCTTACACGCACTGTCGACTAGTCGCATATTCGGTCGCTGTAACTTACTATTTAGTTCTTTTTTTTTAACTTCATATTGTTGTATCCCGCATATAGCAGGGTAGGCAGAAGGAACCAGAGAACCTAGTGTTAAGACACTCTATTCTCTTTCAACAATTCCTTTCCCCACTTTCCGCCGAATTGAGGCATTACGTGTTGAGTGGCGGAAACCAACGCCGCGCTTTGCCTTGTTACCAAACCCAAGAAATGAAAATACAAAATTTTACATTTCCTGGAGTGGGAATCGAACCCAAAACCTGTCGCGTTTACAGTCGCACGCTTGTGCGTCTGCGCCACGATAGGCGTTACTATTTAGTTATTATTAGTTTACTTGTATTTTCTGTCGCTCGGCTCGGTCTTCTGGCCGTGGTTGCCTATGTTATTGGTCGCCAACGACCGAGTTACCGGCGACTAGTCGACAGTGCGTATAAGCTCTTATGATCATCATCGGTAGAAAGGTTTTATTATAATACATATGCAATATTCCCTGTATTCCGGTTAGGTTTTCGATCTATACGTCCGTCAATCAGTCATAAAATGTCAATATTTAGACATTCATATCCCAATATTTATGTATACCATATTTGTTTACTAAAATTTGGAATTTGGCTATATCTTTCATAATAAATGTGGTATAACACCAAATCTATATAATATTGTTGTGATTTCAGTAAAACAATCAGTTTATATTAGCGTAACAAAAAATTGTATATATTTCACACTGAAGAATAAAATGGCCGAAAAAAATACACGGCTTCAGTATTGGCAACATAACAAAAACAAACTAACTATTACATTGCTACCAACTTGAATATAATTAACCAACAAATATTTTGAGTTATTGGGGAGTTAAGTTCAAAAGTATTTCCAAATGGTTCGGGTAAGTTTAATTGCACATTGGCATGGCGGAGTGTGACTACGTCTGACTGTAAAGATGATCGGTTGTGGGTTCGATTCCCGCTCGGGGGAATAATGATATTGACATTCTGCTCATTTCTCCGCTCTGGTAAGACAAAGCGTGGCGTTGAGTTCCGCCACTTATCACGCAATGTCTCGATTCGGACGGAAAGCAGCAAACAGAGTGTTTTGACAATAGGTTGTCTGACTACCCTGCTATGCGAGATATATCGTGGAGCTGCTTTCGATTTGTGAACATATTTTTTTATCTTCTTTAAAGAATTGATAGATAATTACTAATATATAACATTTATTAAAATTTCAAAAACTACTGTCATAGAAATAACTCAAGACTTGAAAACATTATTTTAATCGTTCATAAACAGATTTGACCTACTTATATAGTATATCCAACTTATGGTAAAATAGTTTAGTGCCTAGTGATACACGCAAACCATCATAAAAGCCTTCTTATCCATACGGAACTCAGTGACATAAAAACTTTGAAGGGAGAAATTAATATAATAATAAAATAATAATGTAAACAAAAGGTGCTGCGTTTTTTATTAGTAATAAGAAACCTACTTGAAATCGTCAAAGCTTCAAAAACCTATAGACAAGTTAGTATAGAGAATACCAATTTCGATGATTGTTTATATGTGATGGCTAGTGCTTCTCATGTATGGTAGTCTCATTTAAATTTAGCTAAGATTTAAATAGTAGTTTATGAGTTATTCGTAACAATGTTACGCTTTTAAAAGTTGTTTTTTTTGTTAAAGTTGGTTTGGTTTTTTGTTAAAATCTTAATTATTAAACGTGGAAATCCAAGTCATTTCATCATATTTAAGAATGACTAGGTCAAAAAATATACTTATATAACTTTATGAAGCTTTCAAATTTTATAAAAAGGATCTATATAAAAATAATTCCGTGCTTCACTTGTTACCCATTTTAGAATCATTTCCAGCTAGCAGCAAAATTTAACAATGCTTTTACTAAAATAATTTATTTTCTATAAATACGATACGTAAAAAAAAAGCAAATAGTGACGTCCAAAACCTTTATTAATAATATATAATATACAAATAATATATCTTTTAATACCTAATGATAAACAGTTACGAAAATTGTTACAAAAATTTTAAAATACTTAACGTCCACAGTATGACAAAAGTTCATTTTCAGTACAAGGCTTATCACAACATTCGGTTACTACCTGTCTCTTGCCACGGCCGATACTGTGCGCTGAGTGTTCATCCATCCATGCCCATTTCGAGTCCATTGGAACTATGCTATTATATGTTTCAGATTCCGATCTTTTGATCAAATTATAATCGCAAAGAAAAGCCAAAGCTGATGCTAATCGCCTTCCGCAGTAAATTTCACCAAAGTTCTGAGAAACTGCCATTGTAATACAAATTGATACAACGAGGATCATTAAAAATATTTGTGGCTTCATCTTGTTAGTCCTTTACAAGCTGTAGAGAGAGTGTGCTTAAACTAGAAATTACATCAATATTTATAGGTAGCTTTATTGATTGAATTTCAAATTCCTTAATTAAATTAATGACATACAGATCTTCTCACTACAGTGTCCGCCCACTTTTGTCCCAAGCAAAAGGTTTAAAATGACGTCATGTGATTCCTATACTTATAATAGCACAAAAATGAATATTAATAAACTAACATATGTATATAAAGGCTTTCGTGCAACATATTAAGTACATTTCTCCACAATCCATCAAAGAGATAACAAGATGAAGATACACAGTGTATTTGTTTTATTGGCAGTCTTGGTAGCGGTCGTAACCTGTCAGGGCGTGGGGCAGGTGTATTGTGGGAGACGGTTGGCAACAGCATTGGCTATTCTGTGTGACAGTAACGTTGGCAAGAGATCAGAGATTCATCTCAGTACGGCAGACAGAAGCTGGATGTGGACACTGCAAGCAGCACACAGTATGGGACGCAGCAAGAGGCAGGTGGTCGCGGAGTGCTGCGACAAGCCTTGTACTCTAGATGAACTTTTGACATATTGTTAAATAAGTTAATTAGATTTTATGTAATATGTATATTAAGGAGAATAAATTATTATATGTTATGTTACGTGGTTTAATAATTCTGATATAATTTATTATGTATGTTTTTGTTGTTATAATAAATTTTCAATAATTTTCAGAAAAGCTGTCTTTAAATTTTTGTAACAATATATTTAAAACGGTGTATTAGAATATTCCTAACTAAAAAATTTAATGAATCAACCTTAAAGTCTTGTTTAAATTAAATATGATTAGAAACAAAAACAAAAAAACTGTCATAGTCTATATATATTAATATAATTATTGCTTGAATGAGTAACATACATACCACGATCCATCGCCTAAACTTTTCACATTCATAATAATGGTAGGATTGCTAGAGAATATATATCCAAAAAACTACACATAAATCATATGTCTATTGACGTATTTGTGCATAACTTAAAAAAAATATTTAAAGACATAATAAGTCTACACAAATTTATAATTATATGTATGTATATGAATGTAAGTTTGTTTACGCCTTCTCGCCAAAACTACTTAACTGAATATTATGAAACTTTATGTATATATTCTAAGAAGTATTAAAAAAACATAGTTACAATGAAAAAAATATATATGTATATATATTTTGACAGACATGTATGTGTGTCAAAATATATTGAAAATATAACTACTTCAAATACTTCAAATTAACCCATATATGCACTATACACTATAGTATATAGTATGGACTGTTACTGACAAAGCGAGCGAAGCCGCGGGTAAAAGCTAGTAATAAATAAATATCAAATTATTCTACACTTAATACATTTATTCTTTCGTAACTTTTACTTATATCCTGTGTGAACTGCAAACATTATTTCTCATAGTAGAGACCATCGCGGCACATTGAGAGGAATTGATTGTGGATTCAATTTCCAGGAAGAATGATTATATTTCTATTTTCATTTCTCAGCGTTGGTAAGGTTAAGCGCGGCGTTGAGTTCCGCAACTTAACAGACAGTTTAGAGTGTTTAGACACTATGTTTACTTTGACTATCCTCGCTATGAGTGATAAAGGATGAAACTGCTTTTTTTTCTTCTCGTAGTATCGACATGTATATATTTTTAGTATTTTGTAAAGCAAGATAAGCGTATACACATATCTACTAGGTATATAACACAGTGACCTTTAGCCACATCACACCTCATTCAATCTAAAATATTCATCACACGGCGCTGTGGGGACCGTATGAAATTGTACGTTTATTACACGTTATGGCGCCACTACAGGTCTATTTTACGCGGAAATATTGAAAGAAATTTCTACAATTGTTACATAAATAATAATATATAATAACAAACAATTGACTTCATAGAAAATGCACTAAAAAGTACAACTACGCTTTCTTTGATTCCTTGCAAAATTCAAGGACATTTCTTTTCACTTTCACAACTTAGGGGCACGAGTGTCTATTTTCTAATTTCCATCTCAAATTTGATTGGCGGAACTCCATGCATCCTTTTATCTTACAAGAATTAAGAAATGTAAATAATCTATATACAAATACGTGACGCAAAAAATTTGGATCTCTTTTTACGAAAATTACGCGGACGAAGGAGTAGGAAATTTGGCACACTTATACTTTATATAGAGAAGAAGTGCAGAATGTTAAAATTTTTAATTAAATAATACATAAAAAGTATATTAAATTAACATTAACACAATAAATGTTACACACACTACCATGGTTTGACATCCATGTTTTTACGAAGTGACACATACATTACTAAAGACAACGCGTTGTTAACGTGTCAACTAGTATTTCCGACATTAGTTTAAATATAATAATTCTCGCAAGAATTGAACCCATAACTAATCGTACTGTCAGACTACGCCACGACGGATAACCTCAAAGACATTCCATTATTACTGAATACAATAATAATATTGTACGAATATATTACCACAATGAGTTGTCTCGATATATATATATATATATATATACTTTCTCAGTCCGCAAAAAGTAAATGGCGGTACGAAATCCGCCGGGGTTTAGACTAGCCATCTAATATAAGAAAAAATCTTTTATATGACTAATATACATATATGTGCTTCCTGTTTATTGCAATTATTATGTGATTTAATTATAATACAATAAATAAAACAAAGAAAAACGTCATCGTGGCGCAGTCGGACGGCGTATGACTGTAAACGCGATTGGTCTTGGGTTCGATTCACGCTAGGGGAAATTATTATATTTAAATAATTTTTATTTCTCCGCTCTGGTAAGACGGGCGGAAAGTAACAAACGGATTATCTTTACACTAGGTTCACTCTTACTACAATAAAATAATACTAACAATATAAATGTTATTTTCCATACAAAAAAAAAATAAAGTGTTACATATTTGAAATGTGCTAATTAAGTCCTTTCATTTGATACCCCACACGGTACCCATCGTCGATTTTATTGTTTTTATTCGCGACGTAATTGCATCTATAGGGCGCCATATTAAATTAAAAATGACATCACATCTAAAACCACTTGGAGTATGAATACCTATCTAACGTCACCTTAATTATATAAATCGGTCCTTGGGTTTGGGAGATATGAGGTAATAAATATTACAAACATACATGATACGCGCGAAAAACATAACCCTCCTGTGACAGTCGGGTAAAAACAGAAATACGTCAAGTACGCCATTAAAACGTCATTTCATATAAATTTTCAATAGCTTTCCAGTGACCTAATTCCGTCACAGGTGAGTCTAGCAGCATGACGTCAACCTTCCTACGGGGAACTCAGGTCGAATTAACTTAAAACACTAGATTTGATTGCACATTACCTACCCTTAGTATAAAAAGCTGCAAAATTCCATTCCATGCACATTATCAGTTAAGACTTTGCTAAGTGAAGATCGTTAAAATGAAAAGATATATCGTATTATTAGCGATTTTTGGTACATTTGTGTTAGTGGTGACTCAAAATGAAGGAGAAATATACTGTGGAAGACGTCTTTCTGTTGCCTTAGACTGGATTTGCAACGGCAGCTTATTTAAGAGGTCAGTACGAAAAGATGCTGATACCGAACTACCAGGCTGGTTGTGGATACCATCTAACAAAGCTCATAGCCTGAACAGGCTGAAGAAGAACGGCATTGTAGCCGAATGCTGCGAAAAGCCTTGCACTATAAACGAGCTTCTTAACTATTGTCGACCTAAATCATGAATTGAGGAATTAACAAATTATCGTCTTTCAAATATATAATGTAATACTAGTACTAACATCATGTAATCTAAAAATGTAGCCAAATAAAGTTTATCGTCTTTTTGTGTTTTTATTTTTTTACGCCTTATATAATAAGTGTTACTTTCTGTGACATTAAGCTTGATTATTCAAATTACAGACACTTCGATTTATGGCTGAAAGAGGAGAACTGAGTGTCTTCCCACTAAGTTCTTTATTCGGCTATCCGGGTATGCGAAAAAAAAACATGAAGGTCACAAAAGAACACATAGTTAGAATAAGAAAAATAATTTTCAACATTATTAAGTGTGAAATTAAAAATAACAAAGAAATACATAAAAAATAGATGCTTCTCTCTCTGTAATTTGACTAAAAAAGCTTACGACAATTGTATATTCGATTTAAATTCTATATAGCCTATTTTATAAGAAAAATTATATGTTTTATTACACATTTTTTCACTATTTAATTAAGATAAACAGCCATAACATTTATGGTCTCTTTATCGGCGGTAGCTCAATAACTCTGCATAAATCATTCGAGTACAAGCACGCACTAAATGAGCTGAAATGGAAAACCGGAAAACATAATTTAGAGGCTATTATGGCGCAGAGGGAAAGCATCTGCTTGTAAGCGCGATTGATTGCGGGTTCGATTTCTACTCTAGGTAATCTATCTCTAATCCACTCTAAAACGTCAAAACGCAGCGTTGAATTCCGCAATTTAACACGTAATAACTTAAATTAAGGCGAAAAGACGAACGGAGTATCTATACAATTATTAACAAAACTTGAAACTGAAACAAAAAAGTGAAGCAATTTACATTTATATCAAACGATGCAATCGATTAGCGAACTAAAAATAAATATTTAGAGACCATTAAGAAAATATATTCCCCATTGAAGCGTTAGAATTCACTTGTTCATTCAACCTAAATACCAATACCTGCTTGACTGGCATTTATTGCCCGACTTGTGACATGAAACGTGCAAAAAACTCAAGTATTTACACGCCGAGCCAATATCTATTACCTAAGGACATCCATCAAATACATACGTACTTAATATATTTAGTATCATACTAGTAAATCATGCGGTAATGTTTGTTACAATTAAATCATTACATTAATGTGTGGAGGAACATTTTTGGATTCCTTTTTATAAAAACTATGAAGACGGGGGAGTATGAAATTTGGCATACATGTAGTGTACATAGAGAAAAAGTGTAGACAATTAATATTTTTTCATGTATAAGAAATAAGCGGAACTCTACTCTCATTCCAGGGACCCACAATCATTTTACAGTTAGGTGACACAGACAGGCGCCACTGCCACTGCGCCACGTTGGAAATTTAGAAACCTTCCTTATTCCTTATACCTTCCTTAATATAAATTCCTTAATATAAAACTATTGGGAAAATATCTATAATAATTTTTATAATTTCAATTTTACTAAATTTTTTATAAGGTTTTTTTAATTAAAAAAAAAATCAAAATAGTCCATTCATCACTCAGTTTAGTATAGTAAATAAGTTCTATACAAGGTTGTATAACCAACTACATTATACTTGACAGACAGACTGACAGATTTAATTGTGCATATCTGAATAGTTATTAACTATTTATGGTTACGTCTATATGAGGACTTATTTAACGTTTATAATGACTTAAACCCGAGTGTTGTATTAAATGATATCCGAATGACAGTTCTGACATATATACATACATATGTATGACAAAACTGTCATGTGGTAAGCCATTTTTTAAATATCAATGTTTTATTAATGGTATAGATTAAATTTCAGGGGAGAGTGGGGAACGGAAATGTTGAAAGAGAATGGAGTGTCTTAACACTAGGTTCTCAGGTTCCCTCTGCCTACAGTGCTATATGCGGGATACAGCGTGAAGATAGAAGAGATATAGAAATAAATATAAAATAAATTTATAAAGAAGAGACAAAGAAAAAATATTGACAAATTATTCCGTTGTACACTAAACATTAATTTAAGATAAACGAATTTCGATTGTCTTAACAAATTCACCATAAAAATCATAGAGTCTGTAATAAGTAATATATGTATATACCCTATGTGTGATTCGAATAAGCTACTGTAGTTGTATTAGGATAGTCAGAGAAAACCTAGTGTTAAAACACTCCTTTCTTCATTTTTCACCCGAAATCAACATGTTAAGTAGCGGAACCAAACAGCGCGCCGTGTCAGGAGAAATGATTATATAGAAATTAATTCGGCGGAAAGTGAGGAACGGAGTGGTCTTAACACTAGGTTCTCAGGTTCCCTCTGCCTACCCTGTTAAATGCGGGATACAGCGTGAAGCTAAAAAAAACATTTATCGCAAAAAAATAAAATAGTTTAAATATGATAATTTCCGCTGAGCGAGAACGGAACCTACAACCAATCACCATTATTTTATAATGATGCAAAATATTCCTCTCTAATAATATTAGCTAATTAAATATTTGTACTGAAAATTCAAGGCAGCTTTGAGGTCCAGATGGCTCTATTATAAATGAAGTAGGTCAAAACACAAGCTTATAACGCTCATACCCTTATTCATTACAAAGGCCCCATATTAAATAGACATTTGGAACAATACTCGCAGCGAGCGTGAGCACAAGTACAATTAGTTAGCTAATTTCAAAGGGAAGATCTATGAGTTAAACTTGGACGATATTAGAGGGACCAAAATTTGTGACAGTTTGGTAAAATTTATGCACTTTTATAAATTCTATTATAGAACTTTAGAACGCCTGTCGTAACGCAGAGGCACAAGTGTGCGACTGTAAACGAGACAGTTTGTGGGTTCGATTCCCAGTCCAGGAAATGTAAAATTTAGTATTTTCATTTCTTGGGTTTGGTAATAAGGCAAAGCGCGGCGTTGAGTTCCGCCACTGAACACGCAATGCCTCAATTCGGCGGAAAGTGGGGAACTTAATTGTTCAAAGAGAATGGAGTATCTTAACACTAAGTTCTCTGGTTCCCTCTGCCTACCCCGCTATATGCGGGATACAACGTGAAGTTAAAAAAAAAAAGAAAGAAATCTAATTTAAAAAAAATGAAACTATTTCAGCCGGATTCATCGCGTATATTTTAGTATTCGAAAATACATTAATATGCGATTAATCCGGTTATAATAGGTTTATTTAACATGTGTAATAATCGCGAAAATCAAAGAGCTCATAACCTAATTAAAATTTTCAACTTGCTACTTATCACATAATATATTAATAGTAGAAAAATATTATTTAAAAATAAACTTTTTGCTTCAAGTCTGACGCTTTCAATATGAATTGACAAAACATGACTTTGTTGGGCAGAAAGGAAAAAAAGGAGTGACTTAGATTCTAAATTCTCTATATGTTATATATTCTGTTTACGTGTATACTCCTAATTATGTGGTAGATGCTGGCAGAAAATATACACTAGTAAAAAAAAATATCTAACCACTATGTCACGTTATTCCTCTTTGTAGCTTTTTCTGGACAAGGCTCAGAAACAAAACATGATTACATCTCTATAGATAATGATTTTATCTATAATATGATTGATTATACATATATTTATGATGAATGATTGTATATATAATGAATATATCATTATAGAAGATTATACACTTATGTATATAATTCCTAAGAATTTAAAATACTTCAACAGCCTTTTTTACTTAAATAAATTAATATTATCTTGTTACAACCATTCATACTGACTACCCTGCTTGGAATAAAGCGTGAAGTTAAGTAAGTAAGTAAAACCATCATAATGGCCTTACACAATATATATTTACACTGATTCTCATATAAAACTATACTATCAGACCAACCCGTTATGGTTTAAAGTTAAAAAAAATTGTCGCCAACTGACATTAAATTCAATAGCTACCGCATAATATATATTGGCTTTTGAAACACAAAGTTCCAAGTTGAATTAAAACATAAGTTTATTTTATCTCTAACATCTGATAAAGTGGTAAAAAAACAGCTCGAACTGTCTGCATTTTATTGGTCACCATATTTGTAAACTTAACTAAACAGGCCATAAAATTGGCCGTAAACGTTTAACGCTTAAATCGATCGGCTTAATTATTGGTAATAAAGACCTTTTACACTCTCCCGTAAATCTGTTCTAAGATGGTGTACTTTATTTACAAGGAAAAGGTAACAATGTGGTTTGAATATATATAATTTTATTTTTTTAGCTTCACGCTGTGTCCCACTATATAGTAGAACAGGCAGAGGGAACCTGAGAACCTAGTGTTAAAACACCCCACTTTCCGCCGAATTGAAGCATTGCGTGCTGATTGGCGGAACTCAACGCCACGTTTTGACTTATTGCCAAACCCAGGAAATGAAAATACTAAACTTTTATATCCTGGAGTGAGAATCGAACCCACAACCTGTCGCGTTTACAGTCGCACGCTTTGTGCCTCTGCGCCACGGCCAGCGTCGATATTTTTTATTATTTTACCTATATTCACAGAACATTTTTAATATTCTTATTAAAAGTATTCTCATTGCCTTTTTTTAGGTTTCTCATCGTCTTTTCGGATTATTGTGTCAGATTTTGAGCATTTCTTATAATGCTGTACGTATGGTATTACTTAAAGTAAGGAGTAACAGTATTAAAAATACAAAATTGACACCTAATGATATCTTTTTTAAAAAAAAATTGTGATCTTTTTTTATCTATTTTTATGATCTTTTTTACCTATTTTTAACCTCTTCTTAGACCTAGCTTACTGTGACAAGCGTTACTTCACATTTACCTATAATAAAACATGATAAATTATGACAAAACTGTACCTACATGAAACAATATCAATTTTATAACACTAACTGCCATCATTTAAAATACTGTAAGAAATCATAATCATAATTATTATTTATACGGAATATCATTAAAACACTTTATTTTTCTATTTGAAATTAGTTTCTTAATTATATACATGGTAGCATCGTAATGTTTAGCCTTTACTGTTCGACGATGAGACACCGTGCGAAGAATACTATCCTACCGTCATACAGTAAAACTGGTACGGAGGGTAGAATTCATCAAATTCTGTCAGCCTAACCTTTAATGGCAAATATTCTTGAGATGTAAACTACCATTGTTATAGGTTAAGGTTTACTTGTAATGAAAATAAAAAATAAATAAAATAATCATATTTACTTGAAAACAGTTATATATACAGTAGGAAAACGAAGCCGAGATGAAATTCGTCTGTCTTGGGACGTCTTTGTTCACCGCCCATCAGAGTGTCATCCCATCAATCTTCCTCTCAAACACACCTTTGAGCCAACAATGAACCCAACAAAATAAGACGAAATAAGTCATGAACTTTGCCACGTAATTGATTGTGATGTTCCGACGTTTCAATCTGAGGCTTTCATAGATATCTTCAGCATGATGAAAATTATTTAAAATACAGCTAGTTGATGCTAGCAACTTCGTTCGGATTAGACAAAATTTCGTCTGTAAAACGTAAAAACCCGTTTTTTCTGTTACCATTGAATTTCGGGAAAGTAATCAACATAAATAATAAAAAAAAATCAAAATTTTTTTGGCAAAATTGATAATGTCTTGACAAATAATTAAAATATTCGTCAATTTTTAGGTACCAAACCACTCAAAATAGCAATTTTTAAAAAAAGCTCTCATTAATTTATTACATAATTCTTTTACTATTATATAAAGATTCTCGTAAAGCGTAAAGTTTCGTATTTAGGGCACGTCTTTAGACATGACCGATACGAACTGTTACAACTGATAATGATGGGAAAAGTTGCTGGAAGAAGGAGAATCGGCCGCAGAAAAAAGTCATAGCTTAGGAACATCCGCGAATGGACGGGAATCAAAAGCGCTGTAGAGCTATTCCATGCTGCCAGGAATAGGACTAAATATGCGAAGCTGACTGCCAACCTTCACTAGTTGGAGAGGCACTAAAAGAAGAAGAAGAAAGATTCTCGTGCTATTCAAACGTAATAATATAAATAAAAAAAATCCTTTGAACACATCCCAGTGGCCTTCATCAACGTTTCTAAGTGTATTATTTCAGAATACTCATTCCCCCGAGCCCTGTATCTGTAGGTTCAATACGATAATCAGGTCGTTGCAAATTTAATACACAAGGGATTGAAAACAATAGAATATTAAAAAGCATTAAGTGCTTTTTACATTAGTAAAAGCTGAGCTCTGAAAGCAATTGTGGATACTACAGTTAAAAATACAGTTGTTTTTTTAACACAAAAGAAGCGCTTACAGGAAAGAGTTAAGTTCAGTACAGTTCCTTTTTGAATTATAACTCACAAAGGAAATCAGTAAAAAAGACAAAGTCACACAATGATAAATTGCATTTGAACTACTGAATAACTCAAAAACTACTACTCAGATCTTAAGTAAATTTAAATGGAATCACATCAGATGCACTAGCTATCATATAACAAAAGAATCAACTAAATTTGTTCACCCAGTAAAAAATTACATAAAAGACAGTCAAATTGAAAACCCATCCTTTTCTTGAAGTCGGATTCGGAAGAGTCGGAAAAATATATTTTTAAGCTTCACGCTGTATTCTGCACATAGCAGGGTAGGCAGAGGACCTAGTAACTACACCCAGACCTGAGAACCTAGTGTTAAGACACTCCATTCTATCACGATTTTCGTTCCCGACAAATATTTAAAAGAGTACCTTCATTTTTTCGTTGGCCTATGAGCACGCAGTGTTTGAATTCAGCGGAAAGTGAGGAACGGAAAACATAAAATTATACTTAAAAAAGCTAGCTTATGTAACAGAAAACGTTTTATATCATCGTCTTCAATGGTAGACTAATTGGTCTCTGGACGGGTAATTCCTTATTAGATAACCTGCGGCTGCGTTATAACTTTTGTGTTTTTAATTTTATAATAAGCCCGCCTTGTTGGATCTTCGGAATTAATTACAACAGTTTCGTTGTTACGCTTTGTTTGTTCTTTGGTAATTTAAAGTTATGATTATGAAATTTATTTGCATATTAATATAAAGAGTAATGTTAGTTTGTTCTTCTATTGTTTTTCAAACAAAACAGGAAGACAAAAGTGGTATAATTAGAAAGAATAAATTAATATAAAAAGTGACTAGAAGAAACACGAAATAAACTATTTCCATGTTCTCATCCTGGCAAGGTTTTAATTTAATGTTATTCTTAGCTTAGCTTGGCTTAGCGGTCAATTTTTTATACGTTTTCTAAAAAAAAATCTTATACTAAGTGTGTGACTAACACTTTAAAATATCAAAAATGTGTACTACTTTTTGAACTATATTTCTAACGCATTATTGTAAAAAAAAATATTGACAACAACGCCTGTCGTGGCGCAGAGGCACAAGCGTGCGGCTGTAAAAGCGACAGGTTGTGGGTTCGATCCCACTCCAGGAAATGTAAAATTTAGTATTTTCATTTCTTGGGTTCGGTAACAAGGCAAAGCGCTGCGTTGAGTTCCGCCACTCAACACGCAATGCCTCAATTCGGCGGAAAGTGGGGAACGAAATTGTTGCAAGAGAATGGAGCGTCTTGACACTAGGTTCTCTGGTTCCCTCTGCCTACCCTGCTATATGCGGGTTACAGCGTGAAGTTAAAAAAAAATATTGACTTTCCGCACTTCTCCATAAACCTAAAACGCAAAAAGGGTCCTAAGTTTTTCCTTCATAGTCATAAACAAGAAAACTAAATACATAGACAAACACAGCCATTTCTAACGTTCATAAATATAGATATACGTTATATAATAGACAACACAAAATCTTTGTTATATTGACACAAATGACCCTAACGACTCGGCTGTATCTATAGAAGGGCAGAATGCTGTGCACGCGAAAATATCATCTAAAGATGTGTATTAATTAGAACTGCGACTCTTTGGGTCCGTTCATTATGGCCTACTTTTAGCTGTGCAAGATTTGCTTTGGTCCAAGTTATGAAATTATGTCGATATTGAATTTTAGAGCTGATGTGGCGCAAAACCGTTCGACAACGTTCGAAAAATATGAATACTTTCTTATGCTTTTTCTTGCATATCAACAAGTCAGAGAAACACTTTGTGACTAGGCACACCGTTCTGCACTTTACATCCAAAATAATTATAATTTATTGATATTTATTATGTGCGCTCTCAGGTTGTAAGATTTCCTACAGCCTTTTTATTTAATAAGAGTTTAGAAATTGACAACTAATTATTTAAATAGTATAAATGTACTCATCAGCAGTTTATATTATTTATTTGAAAGTGCAAGTAAAGAACACAATTTTAAATACAATATAAAATGATATAAAATAATAATACTAGTAACTTTTGGTTCTAGTTTCATATTTAATAATCTTCAAAGAATCTTATCTATCTAATCTTGAAAAAAGATCTTTTTTGCAGCCAAATTTCTAGCATTAAGACAGTGTCAATTTTTTTGGTAACTAAAATAGTATTTAGTTTAAGAGTTAAACTGATACCGTTTTCCAAATAATATTTCAGCTTTTTACTTGCACCAATTCCGACCTGATTACAGCTCCAACAAAGTCGCCGACGCCAGGGATTTGAACTTACCTGAAAAGACAAGAATATCATAATTAAATATTGCGTAAAACTCATAATCGTTTCACAGGAAAATGAAATTTCAAATTAGAACCATAAATAGATTTTCTTAAAAAGGTGTTTATTTCAGTAATTGATTCTACAATAAATATTGAAATTTCGGGAGTACTTTATTGAAAAAAACTTAAAGGAATTATTTTACATTATAAACTTCGGGTATTATGTTAACGTAAATTTTATAATAAAAGTATAAAACTTTAAAATAAAAATTGTTTTATAATAAACAAATAACAACTTGTTGTAAATTATACCACTCATATTCCCATATTCTATCACCCACAATTTTTAAGGTTTTTACTTAGCGAGCGTGAGCCAGGACGGATCGCACTATACGGATGACCGTATAGACCGTAGAAAGATATGAATCTTTCTTACCTAGTTCAATACCAGGTATCTGAATCATAAATTATATTCTTGAGCCTAATAATGCTCATGTATAAATGTGAAATTTTAAAATATTAAGCTATGTATAATTTTGCATTTTATCGTTATAAAAAAAAATCTTTTCCGCATAGAAGAAGAAAGAAAGAAGAGTAGCCGGAGGACCTTATATGTTAAGTCAAATAATTTTATTCAAAATAAGGAGTTACAAGCTTCATTTTTTGAACGTCAAATAATTTACCACCAGTTCACTAAATTTAATGCTTCAGACCTGAGAAGAACCGGCGTAAGAAACTCAGCGGGACTTTTTTTTAAGATATTCCGTTTTCCATCTATTGGATACAAGATATCATGGTGGGTGCCGGAACTCAACGCCACGTTTTACCAGAGCGGAGAAAGTGACGGTAATTTTAATATGATTAATCTCTCGTGTTCCACTATGTACCACAATGGCCTTATAAATCTCATTTTCCTGAACGTAAAATCTACCATAAACGTATGAAAAAAAATATATACACCATAATATTCAAAACTAGCTGTATCCCGCAACTTCGTTTGCAAGGAGCAGAACGCTACGATGGCCTCGACTCGCCCGCGGAGAGTTTAACAGTTAAAACCCCTCGTTTCGTAGAAATTTCAAGAAACTCTCGTCCAGTAGTTTCGCCTGTACGTAGTCTGTCAGTCACTCAGTAACGTAAGCGATTTATATTATATTAAAATTGTAATATCTTCTAAGACGTTCATTGAAAGTAAGTGATGTCAAAGACAATTTTGTTCACAATTAAATACTCTTAATCAACAGCACATTTATTTGGATAAAGATTAATATTATTACGTTGATACAACTCTTAACATATAATGTACTAATTTCGACCAAATTTGATTACCATATAAACGGTTCTAGTGAGTTAATCTTAAAAGTTAGGCATATACCGTCGCGGACATTATTTTAGATCATTTCAAGAGAAATAATTCTTTCATACATATATTTTTGGTATCTTGAACCGTTTTGCAGCGCACGCACCGGTAGCCCTCAAGGACAAATAATTTTCCCCGTCTTTTCCACATTTTCCATTATTTCTTCGCTCCAAATAGTTGCAGCGTGATGTTATATAGCCTAAAGCCTTCCTCGGTAAATGGTCTATTCAACACAAAAATAATTTTTCAATTCGAACCAGTAGTTCCTGAGATTAGTGCGTTCAAACAAACAAACAAACAAACAAACAAACTCTTCAGCTTTATATATTAGTATAGATAAGCGTTTAATCCACCGACAGTTACCTTATCACACTGTCCTGCAATGACAGTACAGATCAAAGCAAAGCTTTTACCAAAGGATTGTAATTTGAATACGTTAATATATGAATAGTTGAACGTTATTCATCCACCCGTTCATTAAAGCGGCCATTCGACTGCAGCGATGTGTGAATATATGCCAGGAATAGTAGTGTAGTGTTAGATGGATGCATTGTGTTAAAAGTCACAAATGAGTTTGTCATGGATTAATAAAATGATAAATATTTAATACGTGCAGGAAAATCTTTTTCTCTTTTTATTTTATAAATTATGCGAACGGAGGTGTATGGAATTTAGCATACATGTGGTATATGAAGAAGTATATCGAGTGCAAAAAATCTATATTTTTTATAATAATTTCTCGCAGTATTCGCAGGTTCTCTGGTTTCCTCTGCCTATCCTGCTATATGCGGGATACAAGGTGAAGTTAAAAAAAAAAACAATAAACAAGTTAATGTTACAGAACAGTAGTTTATTAATCTCTAAAAAAGCAAAACAAAGTATTAAGTAGGTTTTGCAATGATAAATTGTACCAAATTCCTAGTCTACAGCGTTTCTAGATCAAATAACAATAATTCAAAGTGCCCATAACTGTCCGAAACGACACCAATCTCTGCAAACTTTCGCCAACGAAAATAACTTTAAAGTTAAAATCATTGGAAACGTAATACGGTGGTACAATGAAATGGGAAGGCCTTTCGCAAGGGTAATAAAGAAACATCCGGCCCAGCGATTTAATATCGACGCTAGTGTACCGGAAGCCCCGAGTACAATCGAGGTTGGAATGTAACCATTTTAAAACGGAGATTTTCCTCCAAACTCAGTTACGATTTTAGTAAAATTTTTGTGGTGTATATTTCTTGTTAGAGAAGTAAAGTTAGTTACTAATTAGAATAAGTTAGAGCGTCATCGTAGCGCAATAAGATATCGTCTTCCGATTGATTGTGGGTTCGATTCCCATGGATAATAGGTTCTCTACGCCTGCCCTGCTATGTGGGAGCTTTCAAATAGAAATCAAGAAAGAAACAATGTATCTATATTCATCACATCAAACTTTATATTTAATATAGTTTATAGTTTTTGGCACTAAATAAAATAAAAAATCTTTTGGTTCATACATATATACATAGCTTCACGCTGTATCCCGCATATAGCAGGGTAAGCAGGGGGAACCTAGTGTTAAGACATTCCGTTCCCCACTTTCTGCCGTATTGAGAGACATTGCGTGCTGAGTGGCGGAACTCAACACGGCGCTTTGCCTTATTACCAAACCCAGGAAATGAAAAACTCCATTTCCTGGAGTGGGCAACGAACCCACAACCTGTCGCGTTTACAGTCGCACGCTTGTGCCTCTGCGCCACGACAGGCGATACTTTGATTTATATTTGCATAAAAAAGGAACTTCACGTTCTACCACTCATGCATCACGCACGTCAAGACAATCCGTTCTCCACCTTCTACCCGAATTCGATACATTGCGTGATGAGGGGAGAAGCGCTTGGCCTTACAAGAGCGAAGAAACAGGAATAACTTTAATATAATCATACCTGGGTTTGATTCCCAATCAAACCCATAACCAATCAAATTTTATAGTGAGACACTGTCCCACTGCGCTACAATGGCCTGATATGCATTTATTCTACAAACGAATTTGTATTTCCACTTAACTACATATATAATATACCCGCATAATATTACAGACTAGATCATATTTTAATAATACCTCGTAATAACGTTTACGTTTCCAGAAATGCTTTGATAATATATACCGTAGTAATAACAGGATGTTAAATAGGAAAACGGATGGCAATGCAAGGTTTAATTAAATGACGAAAGCGTATTTCAGCTTTGGCAGCATGAAAATCAATTAACTGTTAAGCTATAGATGTGTATGTATATATTATAAAGTTTTTTTTTTAACTTCACGCTGTATCCCGCATGTAGCGGGGTAGGCAGAGGGAACCAGAGACCCTAGTGTTAAGACACTTCATTCTCTTTCAACAATTCCGTTCCCCACTTTCCGCCGAATTGAGGCATTGCGGATTGAGTGGTGGAACTCAACGCCGCGTTTTGCCTTGTTACCAAACCCAAGAAATGAAAATACTAAATTTTACATTTTCTGGAGTGGGAATCGAACCCACAATCTGTCGCATTTACAATCGCACGCTTGTGCCTCTGCGCCACGACAAGCATTTATAAAGTGTATGTTATAAAGTGGGGAACGGAATTCTTAAGAGAACGGAGTGTCTTAACACTAGGTTCTCTGATTCCCTCTGCCTACCCTGTTATATACAGAATACAGTGTGAAGCTAAAAAAATGTATATACTTATATATTGTGAACTAGCTGTCACACGCGGTTTCGCTCGCGTAGTAATGGCAGGCTACATACTATAATATATAGTGCATTTGTTATGCGCTAATTTCAAGGCTTTGAAGTAAGTAGATTTTCAAATATTTTGACAAACTATCAATTCTGACAAAAGGTTTCGTTTTCATAAAAGTATTAAATTTCTTTTTATACTTCTAATGATATGTGTACAAAGTTTCATTATAGTTTCGACGTGATAGCGTAACAAACAAACGTACATTCATATTTATTATATTAATAAAGAAATAGGAATAACATTCGTGATAACGTAACGTCTACACGTAGCACGCGATTGTTGTGAATTCATTTACGCCGAGGGAATGTCTATATATGAAATATTGCTCGATTAATTAAGGAAAGTGCGGCGTTGAGTTGCGTTATCTAACACGCAATGTTTCTAATAAGTTAGAAAGCGGAAAACGATATAAGTTCTGTTTCTAATGTGATATATACTTAACTAATTTGTACCTTAAAAGCTTATCGCCTGTCGTGGCGCAGAGGCACAAGCGTGCGGCTGTAAACGCGACAGGTTGTGGGTTCGATTCCCACTCTAGGAAATTAAGTATTTTCATTTTCTGGGTTTGGTAACAAGGCAAAGCGCGGCGTTGAGTTCCGCCACTCAACACGCAATGCCTCAATCTGGCGGAAAGTGGGGAACGGAATTGTTGAAAAAGAACGGAGTGTCTAAACACTAGGTTCTCAGGTTCCCTCTGCCTAACCTGCTATAAGCGGGATACAGCGTGAAGTTAAAAAAGAAAAAAAAAACATTAAAGCTTTAAAACATATCAAATGCTGATATTTTCAGGAGTCCAGGTCAAAAGGAGTTGTATGTAGGTTTCAATAACCTACACATTACCAAATTTTCATGCTCATACATGAGCGAGGTATCTACCAATGTAAGTAGGACCAAGGAAACCATTCCTTTTGTGAGCAACATCCTACTATAGGTACACACATCGGTATTGGGACTAGTCTTTGGCACTCTACTCGTGGATTTTTTTATATTTAATCGTTTTTAAATCGTGTCGCAATTATTGTTCTCGTGTATTGTACTTATTGTTTTATGCAAATCAAACACTTTCAGATAAAAACATAAAAACAGAATTTACAAATAAAACTTAAACTTTAAAATAATATATCAACATATTCACGCTCAGTATGTACATAATAGCATCCTTTTCCTTGAACCGCTAAGTAGGTACCTTACATTACATTCACAGAAAATTCAATCAAGCAAGTAGTACATCGACTCGGGATAAAATTCCTCGACGAGCATCGAATAGCTCTAAAGTGAATTCCGAATTAATTTCACAATTCTTAACTTATGAGAGCTACCTTCATTCCGATGGAGCTTTTTATCTCCTTCGTTAAAATTTCTATGCCAAAGGCAGGTATTTCACTGAAAGCCGTTAAAAATGGATCGAATTTTACCCTATGTAATATTTATAGTTACTAGTATCCTCATAGACGTGTAAAATACAAGATTTCTTAACAAGCAAGCCTTAGCAGCGTGTTAACATGTAACTTTTTCCAAAGTGTATGTCAAACAAATACATGCATGTATGATTTCACGTGTCCACATATGACATCATATGTGCATATATGATTTCATGTGTCCACATATGACAT